>OVAU01002012.1:0-11434 GCA_900406315.1 Biscutella laevigata subsp. laevigata
TCAAATTTGAGGTATTGCCTTTGGAGATGCTCTTATAGCAAGTCAATCAATTCCTAATTGAAATCTCCCTGAGAGAGAATAAGGAATGAACTTTTTGTAGAGAGACAACAAAGAGTAGACGAGAAAGACGATCAGTGACTGAAGATTTCACTCTCTATAAGATCTCATCAGCCTCTCTATAAGATCAGTACCCGTTTGCATTTTTTCCGAGTATGTTTTTTAGTTTTAATTTTGGGATCCAACATTGCTCGAAGAATTTAGTGACTCAATGGAGTTTCCTTATTTGTGAATATCTGCTTTTTCTTTTAAGTGCTAATAAAAAATTAAGCCTTTTGAATAATTCAGTTGCTAAATGCAATTCTGCAGGTTCTTATCTTACTGATCGTAGAAATTGATGAAATGGGTGCTTCGGGGAGATGGGTTAAATCATTGGTTGGTTTCAAAAATTATGATAAGTCAAAGTCTTCAAAAGAAAGATGATAATGTGAGTACTTTATGTTTGTGTGATTGCCATAATGTTTCTTTATATAGTTGTTCCAATGTTTGTTTAATTACGACCTTCATATCTGCATTTGCATAATATGTTTGTTCAAACTGCTAAAGGTGAAGATTGCCACCAAGAGCCGGTTTGGTAGAAAGAATTCAGTTTATTTTGACACTAACAATTTTCAAGCTGGATTTGAAGATTCCATTATGCTCAGTATGGTAGATACTGGGGTCTCTACTTCAGCTTCATTACAATCATATGGTGCAGCTTATGAAGAACAAAGGAAGGAACATCAGGCTGCAACACGCATCCAAACAGCTTATCGAGGATTTGTGGTATCAATTTACCTTACTTAGTTTATCATTTTCCTTATATGGAATCTATTGAAGTAGCTCTAATATCATTGTGGATTGCCTTTGACTGGAATGACTAAAAGATGATATATTTTCTTAGGCCAGAAGGGCGTTACGAGGGGATTGGTTAGGCTTCAAGCCCTTGTTAGAGGACGCTCTGTGAGAAAACAAGCTGTTGTAACACTTCGGTGCATGCAAGCGTTGGTAAGAGTTCAGGCTCGTGTACGTGCAAGGCAAGTTCGTCTCGCCTTGGAAAGTGAAACGGGTCAGCAGTCATTTCAGCAACAACTAGCAGATGAAGCCAGAGTTCGAGAAATAGAGGTGATGGTCACTCGTCTCAGTTATTTACAAACTTTATATTTGTTCATCCTGTGTTTGGCCTTCAATTTTCTAGAGAGAATTACAGTCATGTTTACTAGGTGTTATCATAGTCCCTGCATTTCCTGAAAATAAGCCAAGCTGTTGACTCTATTTATTGATCTTGTGGTTGGCATTTTAGGAAGGTTGGTGCGATAACATTAGATCTGTTGAACAAATCCAAGCCAAGTTGCTAAAGAGGCATGAAGCTGCAGCTAAGCGGGAAAGGGCTATGGCATATGCTTTGACTCACCAGATTACTCACAACCACTAGTCTTGTCAAGAAGTACTTGTTCACTTTGTACGGATCTTAGCTTTTCCTGAATAGATTCTATTTCGTAGAACCAAACCAAGCACTATCACCCCAAACTGAAGCTGCCTAATAACCTGGTTTTCTATCTAGTTTTCTTAACCTTCTTCTGCAAAAGTCTATTAATGGACTCTTATTTTCTAATGGATCTATGTGGTCATTTCCTTTGCGTATAAGTGTATCTTTTTACCTATGTTGTATTTTCTTTGTGGCCGTAAATAGATCTTTCTCTTATATTATAAGATTGCTCTCTTGTAGTGGCAGGCAGGATTTCGGCAGTTATCTGCGTACAACAGCTTTTAACCTGGCAAAAACAACTGGTGTTGGAACTGGTTGGAAGGATGGATGGCTGTTCGTCCTTGGGAGAATCAGTTTATTGAGAGTAACATCAGGAAAGATTCAAAATTAGGTGAAAATAATGTGGAACAGCCTGAGAATCTGTATAAAACTCAAATGAAAAGTGCAAGCAAGAACCCAAACACTTCAAATCTTGTATCCGGTGTTTCAAGCCAGAAGACTGGCCCATCTCAGTCGGATGGTTATTCGTCTTCTCCTGGAATATCTTCAAGCATTACAGTGATATCCAAGACTAGGTCAAAGAACGCTAAAGACGATCTTGCTGTAGAAGCTAACTCAAGACCTGGTACTGGTCCAAGATCGCACAGCAATCCGAAAGAAAGATCAAGAGAGACAGATAGATCCAAGAAGGAACGATTATCTCTGTCAAACAGTGGTCAGATCTCTTTCTTTCTCTATGCCTCTTGAATGAAAACCCTCTTTTCTTTTCCCTTTTAGTATTATAGAGAGAATAGTCTTATCAACATGCTGATTCTCAAAAGAGAATCTGTTTGCACTGGTCATAAAGATACCAAAGCTTTAGATAGCTGAGTAGTAAAACCCACAAGTCTGAGCTAAGATGCCAGTGGAGAGTTTGATCTAGCCTCAAATCAGTTTTGTTTATCTCGTAGTATATCAACAATTAACCATGGTACAATCAACTTAAGAAGCAGTACATTTGATGCTTTGAAGCATTCTGGTTTCCTTCTTGACTCATTGTCAATATTCTTGAGCAGGTAATTTCTCAGGATCACAGTCAGCTAAAGCCAACCGAGCTCATAAAGCAGTTGAGGAAAAATCTGCCGTATACCAGAGAAGGCGTTACTCAGACAGTAGTCAGGCTCAATAAAACAGAGGCTTGCATAGACTTGTTAAGTGTGTAGCTCTGATAATCCTCGACACAAACTCCTATCTCATTGTCTTGTACATACACAACTCTTGAAAAAGAACGAAGAAAAGTAAAAAAAAAAAAATTCATTGGAGAACGAATACTAAGAGTTTCATACTTGAAAGGGAAAGGTGACGACTGTTTCATCGATCAAGAAGAAGAGATATGGCGTCTTTAATGATCTCAAGGGTTCTCAGTACACTTGAAGGAGTATAGACCTAGGAATGTGATTATATATGGTAAATTACTTTGTATGCACTTTAATGTCCAAGAGTGATACTATATATTATTATCGTAATAAGACATAATAACCTTTTTTTCTAAACGCCATAAAGAAACTAGTTTGCCTTCGTAAGTGATCAGTTTTCTAGAAATCAAGTATATTGTAGATAGCTAATGAGAATTCATAAAAGAAGATGCTTGTATACATCATTAAGGAAGAAATACACAGAGAAACAAAATTGATATACTAATGTTCAAAATTGTGAAAGTTAGCTTAGAATCTTCTTAAGTTATTGCAGTCGTGTGATGATATTCAGGAACTATGTTTTGTTGTGTATTGTTTGGTTTAGTTGGTATCCACTGATGAGAACTTGGTGTCTCAAGGATGTTGAGCCATCGGTTTTCTATGCTCAAGATCAAGTATTCAAGTCACAAGGCGTTGTGGTTTTCTTTCTCCTAGAAAGGATAAGACGACTTGATGTAAGCCTGTAAATATCTTCAGTCATCATCCTTTTTAGCATAGTATAAACTGTACGGATGCATAAAAAACTTTGAAGAACAAGAGTGAATGGACCACCACCAACCATTACAAAGCTTAATAGATATGTCAAGTCGTCGAGTCTATAGATAGTAGGAGTAGTCTCATCATGGCATTTATTCACGCTTCTTCATTTTGCTAGGAGTAGAAGTGTTGTTGACCTGCCAAAAAAAACAGAGAGGAAGTGCTGGCACGCGCAACGCGTGTTGAGTTGGGAACTTTTCAAACACCGAAAAGTTTTTAATAAAGTCTTAAAAAGAAAATGGAAAAAAAACAGATTAACATGGTGCTGCGTTTTAAGACAACAACAGAGAGAAAGAAACCCTAGATCGTGGATCCTCCTGCCCACTCGCTCTCTCAGGTCGCGTGAACCACAAAATCCATTTCTCCCTCTATTCCCCCTTTCGTAGATCGAAACGCCAACTCGCAACGACTGGCGCGTGCTTCTTCCTTGATTCCTTCTTCTTCTTCGTCATCATCTTCTTCGCGACAAGGTTAAAGAGAAAGGTCTTTCGATTGGTCTTGTTTCGAATTCTGTGCTCTTCGTACGAGGTATTTTCATTTGTTTTTCTTTTCTTTTATAGTGAAACCACAAAAAAACTGTTAGGTGTTCTACAGTCTTTGATCAGCTTCTCTTCTTGTTTCCTCCATTATTTTGGAATCAGATTCGTGAAGAATTCGTTTTCGGTTGATTAAATAACCACTAAGATTTTAGCTGTAAGTATCTCTCTTTGCAATTGTAATGACAAATGCCTATACATTCTCTCACCAATTCATTGATTTTTTCTTATTTCGCCAGTTGAAAGATAGCAACTTATTCTATGCTAGAATTTATTGTCCTTGAAAGGCTTGCTTTTCTAGTTGGATGGATTCTATGACTGTTATCTTTGCTGGTTAATCTTCTATACGATTTGACTCGAGTACTTATTTTTTATCAATGGAACTTTTGCAGTGTTCTGTTTTCTCGGAATATAGGAAAACTCTTATCGTCATGGATATAGATCTTCGTCTACATTCAGGTGACCTCTGCAAGGGAGATGATGAGGATAGGGGTCTTGCTAATGTGTTACAGACGGAACATAAACTTCATGATGCTGATGAAGACATAGATATTGGCAAAATAGAGGATGTCACGGTCCAGGTACATACCGATGACAGTGCAGGCATGGGTGGTATTCCGACGGGTGAGTTGGTTGAGTACACCGAGGGTATGAACCTTGAGCCGCTCAATGGTATGGAATTCGAGTCACATGGTGAGGCGTATTCGTTCTACCAGGAGTATTCTCGAACAGTTGGATTTAACACTGCAATACAGAACAGTCGTCGATCAAAAACAACAAAAGAGTTTATTGATGCGAAATTTGCTTGCTCTAGGTATGGTACCAAAAGAGAATATGAGAAATCCTTCAATCGTCCACGAGCTAGACAAGTCAAGCAAGACCCAGAGAACATGGCTGGTCGAAGAACATGCGCAAAAACCGACTGCAAAGCCAGTATGCATGTTAAGAGAAGGCCGGATGGGAAATGGGTTATACACAGCTTCGTGAGGGAGCATAATCATGAGCTTTTACCTGCACAAGCTGTGAGTGAACAGACTAGAAAGATATATGCTGCTATGGCTAAGCAGTTCGCTGAATACAAGACTGTTATCAGCCTAAAAAGTGATTCGAAAACTTCTTTTGAAAAGGGTCGGAATTTGTCAGTGGAAACAGGGGATTTCAAAATCCTGCTTGACTTCTTGTCACAGATGCAAACTTTGAATTCCAACTTCTTTTATGCGGTAGATCTTGGAGATGATCAACGACTGAAGAATGTGTTTTGGGTTGATGCAAAAAGCAGGCAAAATTATGGCAGTTTTTGTGATGTTGTTTCTCTAGACACCACCTATGTGAGAAACAAATACAAGATGCCACTTGCTATTTTTGTTGGAGTGAACCAGCACTACCAATATATGGTCCTAGGGTGTGCCTTGATATCAGACGAGAGTCCAGCTACATATTCTTGGTTAATGAAGACCTGGCTGAGAGCAATGGGGGAACAAGCTCCAAAGGTTTTGATCACTGAGCTAGACGTTTTAATGAATTCCATTGTTCCCGTTATCTTCCCCAATACTCGACATTGCTTTTTTCTTTGGCATGTATTGATCAAGGTTTCTGAGAATCTTGGTCAAGTTGCTAAGCAACATGAAAATTTTACAACAAAGTTCGAGAAGTGCATCTATAAATCATTGAAAGATGAAGACTTTGTAAGAAAATGGTGGAAGATTCTTGCAAGATTCAACCTCAAAGAAGATCAATGGTTACCCTCGTTATATGAAGACCGCAAGAAATGGGCACCGACCTACATGTCTGATGTTCTCTTGGCAGGGATGTCTACATCTCAAAGAGCTGATAGTATTAATGCTTTCTTCGACAAGTACGTGCATAAGAAGACTAGCGTACAAGAATTTGTGAAACTATATGATACAATTTTGCAAGATCGATGTGAAGAAGAAGCCAAAGCTGATTCTGAAACGTGGAACAAGCAGCCGACGATGAAGTCTCCATCGCCATTTGAGAAGAGTGTTTCCGAAGTCTATACTCCTGCAGTATTCAAAAAGTTCCAGATTGAAGTTTTGGGTGCAATTGCGTGTAGTCCCAGGGAGGAGAAACGAGATGCAGCATGCTCTACTTTTAGAGTTCAGGATTTTGAAACCAAACAGGACTTTATGGTAACATGGAACCAAACGAAGGCTGAAGTCTCTTGTATCTGTAGGTTATTCGAGTACAAAGGCTATCTCTGCAGACACACGCTTAATGTTCTTCAGTGTTGTCATCTTTCCTCCATCCCCTCACAATACATACTGAAACGTTGGACAAAAGATGCAAAAAGCCGGCATTTTTCAGGAGAACCTCAGCAGTTACAGACTAGGCTGCAGCGGTATAATGATTTGTGCCAACGAGCACTAAAGTTGAATGAAGAGGCATCCTTATCTCAAGAGAGTTACAATATTGCATTTCTTGCCATTGAAGAAGCTTTGGGGAATTGTTCTGGTGTTAATACTTCTGGCAGAAGTTTTCAAGACGTGGTCACGTCACCAACTCAAGGTCTGATTTCCATCGAGGAGGATAACCAAAGCAGAATTGTAGGAAAGACAAGCAAGAAAAAGAACCCAACTAAGAAAAGAAAAGTAACATTCTTGTTTATGACCTCTCTGTGCATACATCTTAAGGTCGGCTTTTATGCTTTGCAAGTCTACTGATCCCGACTACTGATTGCAGGTGAACCCAGAGCAGGAGGTTATGCCAGTTGCAGCACCGGAAAGCTTGCAACAGATGGTCCGTCTTTGTCGATATGTCTTAGTAAACCACGCAGCTCCATAAAACTTGAGTCCCTTATTATTCAGCATTCAAATTTTCAATTGCAGGAGAAGCTGAGCCCAAGGACAGTCGCCATTGAAAGCTATTATGGAACACAGCAGAGCGTTCAAGGAATGGTAAACAATCTCATCACTTGCAAGTCTTTCTCTTGTTGATTGCTATTATCTTTTGATGTAATCTGGTTTAATGTGTGCTTTTAACAGGTCCAGCTGAACTTAATGGCACCAACTCGTGATAATTTCTATGGGAATCAGCAAACAATTCAAGGATTGGTATGAAAATCGACCATGAAACCTATGTGATAAACTAGCTTCTGCTGTTTTTCTTTCATTAACTTTGGATAAACAAAAAAAATCCCCGGCTGGTTTTCTGTAGCGACAGTTGAACTCAATAGCACCAAGCTACGAAAGTTACTACAGTGCTCAGCAAGGCATCCATGGACAGGTACCTTACCTATTTCCAAAGCTTTCATTTAATTGAAACATTCTTACTCTTTGTTCTATCTTTCTAGGGAGTAGATTTCTTCCGTCCTCCCAGTTTTACTTACGACATCCGGGTAAAGATTTGTCTCATTTTCCCACTTTTGTTCATTGAAACTCAGAGAAACACACTCATGTTCATTACTGTACAGGACGATCCTAATGTGAGAACTACTCAGTTGCATGAGGACGCGTCTAGACACTCGTAAACCAAACGACAAAATCAAAGGTTTAAGAGTATTGTGCATGAAACATTCAAATCTGTGAGAACAGAAACCAATAAGTACTAGTCGAAAAAGCCCAATTTGTGATCAGGTTTTGGAACAGAAGAGGAGCATGAGCATGCTCTGTTTGATATTCTCAAGTGTTAGATATGATGTTGTATTGTTTCGGTTATAAATCCCAGATATTCGATTCTGTTAATATTGTCTATGTTTGTTTTAGTTCTGATCATACCAAGCTGATCATTCTCGGTTCGATTTTGGAAGGGGGAAAAACAGTGTTCAGAGGATATTCTCTATTTGTAAACTCTTTGTTAATTCTTTTGATTTTCATTGAGTATCACTTATAAAATCATTACTTTTTTCTTGATATACAAACAAGTGGTTTGGTTTAAAAAAGAAGTGGTTTGGTTTAAAAAAGAATAACGAAAAAAAGTGGATTAGGACTGCAGAAAATTACACGTTTATAAATCAAATAATTAGCATCTATCTAGAAAATATTTTTTATTGAGTCGAAAATTTTGTTCAATAATTTTTTTCACATCACATTAAAATAAACATTTTTAGATCAAGTTTTTAAGAAAATAGAGAATACGAGTTAAGAGTATAGTACAAGAAATATAATTAAATTTTATTTAGAAAGTATAATAGAGGAGAATTTAAATTTAGAGAGTACAATACAGGATAATTTAATTAAGTTAATATATTTTAAAACATGTATAAAATAGCATATTGTTTAAAAAATAACACACCATTGGGTCATATTATAATCTTATTTGTTATTACGTAAAACGTTTGTTTTTTCTTAGTTATTCTTTGAAAATTCTCACTAGTCTTTTCGGTCGTCTCATATAAGTCACGCCGACCCTTTCAGTTAGATTTACGTCCACTTATTTTTAATAAACTGCGTAAATAATGCCTCTCTCTCAATTATGAAATGCTAGTAGTAACTAATATTTTCTTAGTTTATTACCACAATGCATTTAAATAATCTTCATAATTAATAATCTCTGCAATGGGTGAATAAAAAATATCTAATACGCACTGCCTTGCTTTTCAGCATCCGTTCGAATTTCAGATTAACCCATTCAAATTTTTCGAATTTTTGGGTTCATAGATTTATAACTTGTCTAGGTTATATTATTTTTTTTTGTCGGATTCGACTTACCAAAATATTTTCTAAATATTCCAAGTTCTTGTCAAATACGAATATTTTCAACAAAAATATTAAAAAATACACAAAATACTAATAAACCCGAAAACTTAAACTATTTTCATTCAAAAATCATAAAAATACAAAAAATACACATTAAATAGAAAATCGAACTTAAAAGATATATTAAATATCTAATAATTCAATATTGAACATTAAAAATTCTATCAAAGTTTTTAAATATTAATAAATATTGAATATCTATTATATTAAAACATGGTTTATCTACTTAAAATAAGTCATATTAGACTCTTTCAATTAGTGACTAGAAAAATTAAATCATATATATTTCTAGTCATATTATTGCTATACATAATTATTATTAAATTATTTTATTAATTGAATAGATCAATTATCCCACGGTTTTCTATAAGTAGTTATAGTCAAAAACAATTTACAATATTAAAACTAACTAGGATATACTAATAAATATATAGGAAAAATAAACCATATTCGTATATTTCTAACCACATAGCCAACACGTGATTATAACTATTTGTTTTTTGAATATATAAATTAGATATGATATATCTAATAAATATTCTTAAACTTATTATTCATAGGTCAAAATATGCCTAAACTAAAAAAATAAATGCTTTGATTTTTTTTTTAATGTAATTTGAAATATGCCTAAATTTAACATATTAACCTAATTAGTCTACATTAATCAAACAATAGTTTAAAATCTAAGATTTAGTTCATTGTAAATCTTATCAAATATATTTATTTTATATAAAAAGACCAAAAAATATGTTATATTAATTTAAATATTTAGATTTATAAGCAAAAACTATATTTAAATATTTATTTTTGATAAGATTAGTTAAATATATAATCTGGAGTTTTAAAAAATAATCTACTTGGAATAATTTAAACTTAATCTTTTTAATATATTATGTTGGATTAAAATAGTTTTTTTTTGGAAACTAATATAAAATATTCAATAAAAATATCTTTAAAAAGTCTGACATTGCTTAAGAAAGTAAAATGCAAAGATGAATTAATCTTATAAATAAACAAATATGTTTCGAATGTTGAATTGTAAGTCGGAAGTTTTGATTTATTCAACATCCAAATTATACAATTTCTTTTATATAATTTGTTTTGTTGGTTCAAACAATTATGTTATAATAATTTAAATATTTAAATTTAAAAAAAACATAGGGGTTTCTAATTTTGATTTTTCATTAGATATTATAGTTATAATAATTTAAATGTAATCTTTTAATATATTCTATTAAATTAAATTATAAATTTTAAAATGAATATAAAATATTCAATAAAAATATTTTTAAAATCCCACATTTCTTAATAAAATATATCACATTTTTCATTATGTTATCCTACTCGGGCAAAATATTAATGAGAAAAATAATCCCACGTTGTACACGGGTAAAAGTCTAGTTTATACTTACATTCGGGTTTTTTAGATATTTCTGTGCGGATTCGAATTCGGTTTTTCAGTTACTAGAATAATTTAGTACCCTTCAGATTTTACTCTAGGTCCAGTTTAGATTCAAATCTTATTTTTTCGGATCGGATTCAACTTATTTTTATGGTTCGGTTTTTTGCCTTTACCCGTATCCAACGCACTATATACTCTACAAAACATATAATATATTCATCTGAATTAGCTGCATGTTCTTGAATAGATTTTTTTTTTAATTTGTTTGTCAATGACCTTATAATGTATCGATCAAAACCGTACGTTTTCGTTGATTTCCATTATGTTATGGGTTGAATAAAATTTTCATTGTACAATATATAATATTAATTACGTCTTTTAACCTATAAGGCTATACACATTAAATATGTACTACGTATAGAATTATTAAACAAATGCCGTTAGTAATATTATCGTACGACCGTCGTGATTATTATCCTACTCTATATAATACGGCTACTGCTTTATGAATATACAACTAACGTTTCGTTAAGAAATATGACGTCAGCTTTGTGACGATTATGTAAAGTGAGGGACTAATAAATTAAATAAAAATAATACAATTGCAGTGTCCAATTTCGTCAACTTGTTGAGAAAGTAGCCAATACCAAACTAAATTCTCGTTTTTTAAAAAATCTTTAAAGTATTATTTAATAATCAATTTTTAAAAAATAATCTTTAAATCAATAAAATATTACATGATATATGATATATCATTATAAAATAAATTTAAAAAACAAAACAATCATATTTATTAAGGATAAAATTGGAAATTTATGTAATTTTCATTAGGGGTAAAATTATAAATATATATATATATATATATAAACTTTTAATTGAAAATTAATTTAGAACGAATTTTTAAATAAAATTTTAATTTAAAAACGAATTTTTAAAATAAATTTAAAAATCAACCAATTTTAATATTTGATTTATCTTTTTCAACAAGATACCTAATTTACATCTCTTTTTAGATTTCACAATATTCAATTTAGTTTTTTTAATTGTTATATTAAGTTTTCTTTAGATAAATCTAAAAACAAATACAATAATATTTTAATTTTTCGAAAATTATATAAATTCAAAAAAATTTCGAAAAGAAGTATAATAAAATTTAAATTAATATAACCTGGAAAATATCATACTATTTTGTTTTTAAAGATATATAAATCTAATAAAAATATGATAAGAAATAAAGATTATCTTATTAACCAATAAATATATAA
>OVAU01002013.1:0-10656 GCA_900406315.1 Biscutella laevigata subsp. laevigata
ATATATATATATATATATATATATATATATATATAGATCTAAATCTGCTAATATATGTGGATATTTTTGCATATATATAGGTGTATCCAATGTCGTGGACAAGCGTTTTAGTATCACTAGACAATAAAGGAATGTGGAACTTGAGGTCACAAATATGGTCAAGGAGATACTTAGGACAAGAACTCTATGTTCGTGTCTGGAACGACGAGAAGTCTCTTTACACTGAAGCCGAACCTCCTCTTAACACTATCTTCTGTGGAAAAGCTAAACGTCCACGTCTTTGATTTAGATTTTTAAATTTATATTAATAATATCTTCTTCTTTTTTGTCAACATATTAATAATATCTTTTATCACTATTGCTTGGTGTTTTTTTTTTCTAATAATAATATTTATAAAACTGAAAGAGGTTACAAAAGTCCGACCATTTACAAAGAAACAGGGTTGACCAGAGAAAAGGAGAGGTTACAAAAGGTTTAGAAAACATAAGTACTAAGAGAGCTGATGTTGAATAAACCTGAACCATGAACCCAAATACGAAGACCCTATAGGGGTAGAAATAAGATCTTTGTCAAGGCCGAGCAACTTGTTGCGCATAAGTGATTTGATATCCTTGGAGAGAACCTCTACCGACTTAGAAGATCCTCCATGTAGTCTACTATTTCTTTCTCCCCAAATAGCATACACCACCGCCTGCATCAAAATCTTGCAAATGACTCTGAGTTTAGGATCAGTCGAGAATCTTAAAACCCACGGAACTAAATCTGATAGATCCGAAGATGATGGAGCTGAGGTATGTGTAAAAAAGGAAGACCAAAGGAGAGCCGAATAAGAGCAGTTGAAGAATAGGTGATGATGAGTTTCGTCCGCGACATTGCAGAGAAGACAAGTTGACTGAACTGCAATACCCCAAGACAACAATCTATCTCTGGTTGGTAGACGTCCGCGAAGCACGACCCAAAGGAGAAAGGCGTGTTTCAGAACTCTTTGAGGAAACCAAACCGAGCTGGTCCATGAGATCGCCGGACCTGGAGGATTAATCACATCCCACGTGAGGGATACAGAGAAGGGTGCTGGAGGAGTATTAGGTGAGTATTGCCACAAAATAGTGTGCCTGCGGGATTGATTTCTCCAACCGTTAACCTGCAAAGCTTGCGCAACTGTAGCATGTTTAGCAAATACCTGTCACTCGGGGACCATTAGAGCCGGTGATGGTAATAAGATTACCCAAAGATGTCCAGTTGTCATGCCAAAATGAAACTCTTGTACCATCACCTATCTGAGCAACCAAGAAGGATCGCGCAGTACTCCTTTCCTTAAGGATGCTTCGCCAAATCCAACTGCCCTCATTGGTAGTTCTTAGATCCCAGAACTGCCTATTTCTTATCAGATTTGTCCTCACTCAAGAGACCAATAAGGAGCCTGACTTCGTAAAGAGTAACCAAATCAACTTTAGAGTAAAGATTCTATTCCAAGGATGCAATCTTTTAAGACCCAAACCTCCACAAGCCTTCGGAGTACAGACTGATTCCCACGACACTTTAGCTCCATCAGAGGATTCTGAGTTTCCCTTCCACAAGAAAGCAACAAGTAATTTCTCAATGCTCTTTAGGCACCTCTTAGGTAAGGGGATACCGACATCCAGAAATTTACCATACTATAAAGAACTGATTGAATCAGTTGAAGATGCCCTGCGAATGACAAGTTCTTAACCAACCAAGAGCTCAACCTCGCTCTTATCTTATCTAGTAGAGGCTGGTAATCTGGGGGACGCATCTTGTGTGTAGTTAACGGTAGCCCCAAGTACCTCACTGGAAAAGAGCCTAAAGTGAGGCCAAAAGAATTAGCCATAGACACCGATGTGTGTAGATCATTTCCATCTAAGAATAGAGAGGTTTTACCAACATTTAACAGGAGACCCGAAGCATGGTAGAACCGATCCAAATTGTAGAGAAGGAGCTGAACCATCGAAAAATATTAATAAGTCATCGGCAAAGCTCAGGTGGGTGACTAAGGGATTCACGCCTTTTGGATGGCAGTTAAACAGTCCTTGTATGGCTGTTGTATCTAATTCCCTCGATAGAATATCCATGGCAAGGACAAACAGAGCGGAAGACATTGGGTCACCCTGTCTCAATCCCTTTTTACCCTGAAAAAACCCTGATAACTCTCCGTTGAAAGAGATCGAGTATAATGGAGTAGAGACACACTCCTTAATCCACTGTATAAATCGAGAAGGGAGGTTTAAAGCCCTCAACATATTGAAGAGGAAATTCCAGTCAATATTATCATATGCCTTCACTAAGTCCACTTGCAAACAGCCTCTTAAAATGGGACCACTCTTGTGAATATCAACAACAAGCTCAGAAGCTAATAAAACATTTTCGGATAGTAACCTGCCTCCCACGAATCCAACCTGATTGCCCTGAACTGCTTCTCCCAGGAACCATTTGATGCGAGAGGCTAGAATGTGGGATATGATTTTGTAAATGGTATTACAACAAGAGATTGGTCTGAACTCGGCCAAACGATCGGCGCCAACTCTTTTGGGGATGATGGCCAAAATTGTAGTATTAACTTGTCTGAGCATATGAGGGGATATAAAGAATTCCTGGACTCCTTTCAACAAATCATAGCCTACAACATCCCAAGAGGAAGTGAAAAACTCCGCGGTAAACCCGTCAGGACCAGAGCTTTACCTTTCGGTAATGAGAGTAAAGCTTCCTTTATTTCCATTAGGCAAGGCAAGGCTGTCAATCTGGTCGATAACTGTAGAGGGCACCTGTAAGGCGTGAGAGCTTGAATGGTTTCAATTGAGTAGGGGGAAACATCAGTATTGGGGAAGCCAAGTAGATGCTCGTAATAATTCACTATATGTGATCTGAGTTGATCAGTATTAAACAGCCTCTGATCATTACCATCTACAAGAGAACGAATGGCACCCCTAGCAACATTCAACTTAACGGCTTTGTGAAAGTAGCTTGAATTAGAGTCCCCATCCTTTAGCCATTTAACTCTAGATTTCTGGCGTAAGAATGATTCTTCAGCAGTCGACCAAAAACTCCAATTCTCATGAGCTGCTCGCTCTTGATTAAACAAATCCTGCGAAGGAGTATCCAATAGACTATGTTGACAAGAGACTAACCGATCAAAAGCTTCATTTGTTCACTTCAAAATATCTGAGAAGTAGTTTCTATTCAGCTTCTTACAAACCTCCTTAGCTTTCCTCAAACGCTTAAAAAGAATAACCATATTAGCGCCCACAGGGGAAACCGTTAACCAAGCTTCACTTAAATTGTGAAGATATAGAGGATGTGTAGCCATGAAGTTAAAAAACCGGAAGGGTGTTTTCCTGCTGATAGACGAATTGCCCAAGGTGACCAAACAAGGTGAGTGATCAGATACTCCAGGAACGTCAAAATATGCCGATGAATTGGGGAAAGTGTCTAGCCAAGTCTCGTTTGTCATGGCTCTATCCAGCTTGCGAGCTATTGGATTATGGGGTTGTTTATTAGTCCATGTGAAGAAGCATCCTGATAATGGAAGATCCACAATCCTCGAGGCATCAACACAATCCTGAAATCTGAGAAGACCAGAACGAGGAGTTATAAATGGATAAGTAGAATATAACTCTCTCGAATTGAGAACCTGGTTGAAGTCACCCAATATTAACCAAGGAGAATTGCAAACCAAAGGGTTATTGGACCAAAAGATGAGTTGATCCCATAACAGACGCCTCTCAGCATCAGTGTTTCGTGCGTAAATGAAGGCTCCAGTGAAAGAATGTCTCGTGGCTAGGAGTGTAACACCACAAGGAATACACTGGTCAGTTCTACTATAAATAATTACCGATACTTCAGGTTTCCAGATAACTAAAACCCGACCATTCAAGGCAGTAGAAGAGTAGTTACAATCAAAATTCCACCCGGGGAGAAGCGAGGACATAACCTCAAACAACTTATCTTCTTTAATACGTGTCTCCAAAAGGCCTCCGACGAGGGGGTTATTACGCTTAATCCACTGAGCAACAACTCTTCTTTTACTAAAGGCATTGATGCCTCTTACATTCCAAGAGAATAACATGGAAATGTCAAAAATGGTGCAACCAACAAAAGTGGAACGAAGATTAGTGAAGAGAGGGTCCAGGCTCTGCCTCTAGCCCCTCTTCCGAGTAATAAGAGTCTGATGGAGAAGAATATCTACCATCCTTTGAGTCCGTAAGAGTCTCACATATATTTTCAGAGTGAAGATCCCTCATGATCTGCTGACGAAGAAGCTTTCTAGTTCGCTTCTTGTTTCTCAGAGATTTTCTGTTAGAACCCGGAGTATAGACGAGAATTGATTTTCCTCTGTCTCTTAAAACTTGTTGAGCTTGTGCAATCAGTCTCGCTTTAGTAATATGCTTTAAAGAAGGAGACAGAGATTCTACACGATTCGGTCTAGAACTAGATGGTACCGCGGAAGGGGGATTGGACTTACCAACGCCTCTTAGAGAGGAAGTTTCCAGATTAACAGAGCCAGATGAAGAAGCACCAGAAACTGATATCTGACTGTCTCTAATAGGAATTTTCTTTTTACTATGTGAGAGTTTCACCGAAGGAGAGGCTATTTCTTTAAGAGAGGCACCAGTTTGAGCAGGAGGAGAAACCTGCGAGGAGACAACAATGTGATCTGATTGAGGAGATTTTTCATGTGATTGATGATCTGAGGCCTCTTGAATAACAAGTGCCTTGAAAGGACCTGGGCACCGAATCCAAAGATGGCCAAACTCATTACACTGCGGACAACGAATAGGTATGTGAGGATACTCAACTTGAACTGTGATAGAATTGCCTTTTTTTTATCTCTGACCCGAACTGAAGAAGGAAACGACCCATCCAGCTTCATAACAACACGAATTTTAACCAACCCCCAACGATTGGGGACCAACTTCGCACGCTTCGTGTACAGAGGAAAACCAAGACCAGATGCTATTGAACTGATGCCATCAAAGTTAAACATGACCGATGGAATATTTCTGAGAATAACCCACAAAGGAGCATAATCTAACTTAATGCGAGCTTCGACGGTGGAATGAGACCATTCTGTAATTGTAAAGGCGCAATTGCCAGATTGCCAGAACCCCACTTCAAGCACCCAACGCCTTGTAACCTCGGACGGAATAAAGATCAAGCAGGTTTGAGCAGTGTATCTCTTAACCACTATCTTACCGTGCAGACCCCAAATAGGATTCAAATCAGCGAAAATCTAACCCAACGGTGGAGGAGAGCCGTGAAAGTGAGCTACAAGGTGATCAGGCCAAAGGGGGGCCAAGTCGAACAGAACAGATGGAGGAGCAGCAACGGAAGGAGTGCCATCTTCTGAAACAATCGGAGAAGCCACTCGCCTGAGATTACGCAAAGACTTAGGCTTAACCGCTGAAGCATAAGAAATGGGAGCAGAGGGAGAAGGGGAGCGTTGGACATCCTCTGTAGGAGGAGGAGAGGTGACCAAAGCTGCGACCAAGGGGCTGGAGACCAAAGAACAAATTGCTAGAAGATCCGGGGAAAATCGCCATCTGGTTTATCAGGAGGAAGTTTTAGCTCAGACGAGCGAGAACAAGACGAGTTCATGACGGAACTAGAGAGGAGAACGAGAGATTCTCAGAGAAGGCCGGAGGCCTCGACGATGGAGACTTTGAAAAAAAACCTAATTGCAAAATCGCCCTTTTGGATAGAGAAAATCGCTATCTTCTCACTTTATTGCTTGGTGTTTTCTTTTATACTTTAAGGTTTAAATTATTAATTAGGTCACGAGGGTGTGACGTTTTAATTAACAAAAAGACACTTGCGTATATTTGAGTGATGGATTTTCAGATTGTGATCTTGTGTATAGGTAAGTGGATTATTATTAAAAGCGATATAAATCTCTCTTTGCCCGACTGCCTGGAGACTTCGAGGCAATTCTCCTAGTTGATCGACACTCGATTCAACTCCAGCTCTAGCTTGATTCTAATGATGCTCAAAGTGATTTGGAAGGAATATCGACAGCTCTCCTTCGGAGTAGAACAGAGGCCGCTTAGGCTTTTGCCATCAACGCGACGGAAGGAAGCCGAGAACCGCAATCGAAGTATTGTCGCTAAAGGGCTAATCACTATTTGTCAAGAACTGAAATGGGTGAGAATCATTCTTCTGGAACCTTGGAGAATGGAGGGGAAGGTTAGAGGTCAAACCCTAAATGATGGAAAATTTCAATTTTCCTTCGATTCAGGTTATGATATGTCGAATTGTCCGAGTGCTGACAAGCCAGTGGGAGCGGAAGAGAGGGTTTGGTCCAAATTCTTCAGGGTGAGTTTGAGAGTAACTCAAAGCAGAGGAATAAAACGTAAGCTGGTTGATCTTGATGTGAATACAGAGTATATGCGAGTGAAACATCAAAGGGATGAAGCAAAGGTTAATGAAGGTTTGGTGGTTAACCTTAAACCACCACGGGCGCCATGAAGCTCTTACATTGGAATTGTCAGGGGCTGAGGAACCCCCTGACGATTCGATATCTTAAGGATATCACGAAAGCTCATAAACCAGATATCATGTTCCTCACTGAAACAAAAAATGTAGATAACTTTGTACAGTTGGTTGGGAAGCAGCTCCTGTTTGATAATTATATCATAGTCTCGGCAGTAGGAACGAGTGGCGGGGTAGCTATATTTTGGAAGTCTTCTATCACCTGTACAGCGGTAGGGCAAGCTATGTTATATAGAACAGATCTGGCTATCTCGGAAGGATCCCAATGTTTCACTCTTCATTACATCTATGGGAATCCTGATCGAAGGGCTAGAAATATGCAATGGGATCAGATGATCAAAGATTTGGAAGCTGACACTGAGCAAGGCACTCCACGACTATTGTTGGGAGACTTTAATGACATTTGGGACAATGGAGAGAAGATAGGTGGTCCAATAAGAGCTGAAGCTTCTTTCTCCAAGTTCCGCAGCTTTGTGAGAAGTTTGGGGCTTATGGATCTTCGAATGTCGGGCAGTAAGTATACCTGGATAGGAACAAGAGGAGGACATACGGTCAGATCGAGAATTGACAGAGCTATGGCCAATGTGTACTGGATGGAGAGTTACCCGAATGCTATTGTAAGGCCTATGCAATGGATAGGATCTGATCACAAGCCGCTGCTGATTGAAACTGACGCTAAAATGAGTAACAGGAGACCTCTATTTCGATATGACAATCGATGGAGGAATGACAATCGAGTTAGTGAAGTGATCAAAGAAGCATGGCATGAGAAAGGCCAATATTATTGTCCAAGAGAGTTTGACAAGGCTTTGCAGTACTGTAGAGCTAGGCTATCTAAATGGCGTAAGGAGAATAACACTAACTCCAGGAAGCGTATACAAGAAATCCAGGTACAACTTAACTCAGCTTATGACTCCAACCTCATTAACAATGCCCATATCCAAGAGCTTAAGAAGGAGCTTAA
The DNA here is from genome assembly GCA_900406315.1 of Biscutella laevigata subsp. laevigata. Classification (NCBI taxonomy): domain Eukaryota; kingdom Viridiplantae; phylum Streptophyta; class Magnoliopsida; order Brassicales; family Brassicaceae; genus Biscutella; species Biscutella laevigata. The sequence continues at coordinate 7,467 of OVAU01002013.1, forward strand.
TCGATATTACCAACTGGAGGAGGAATATTGGAAGACCAGAAGCCGAATTCAGTGGCTAGCTGCTGGAGATAAGAATACTAAGTATTTTCACTCCAAGACTATCCAGAGGAGAAACCTTAATAGGATTCAAATGCTTAGAAATGATAATGGAGAAGATTGTTATTCATACACTGATATAAGTGCTATCATTTTGGGCTATTTTGAAAAGCTCTTCTCAGTTGATGGTATATCTGATGTATCTCAGGTTCTCCAGGACATGAAACCTCGTGTTCACCAAGGCATGAATGATAGCTTAACCAAAGAGGTCACAGAGCAGGAGAACCATGCTGCCATCATGGGGATGAATCCAGGCAAGAGTCCGGGGATTGATGGATTTAATGCTGGCTTCTATAGACACCACTGGAACACGATAAAAGCAGGTGTGGTCAACTTTGTAAAGCATTTTTTCTCAACTGGTTACCTAGATCCCAAGATAAATCACACTATTGTTTGCCTCATTCCTAAGATAGGATCCCCAACCATGGTTAAAGACTACCGACCTATCAGCCTGTGCAATGTAGCTTATAAGATCATAACTAAGATTCTAGCTGAAAGGTTAAAACCGTGGCTTCACACCATAATATCTGAAAACCAAACAGCTTTTATTCCAGGAAGACTAATCACTGACAATGTCCTTATTGCTCATGAGTTGCTCCACTCTCTCAGAACCAGAAGGACCAAATGTCCCTATATGGCTATTAAGTTAGACATATCTAAAGCCTTTGATAAAGTCAGATGGGACTATGTTGATTTCATAATGAGGAAGTTGGGTTTTGCAGATAAATGGTGTCGATGGATTCAAGGATGTATCACAACAGCTTCTTACTCTATTCTCATAAATGGTGAGCCGGAAGGACATATCCTTCCCCATTGTGGGATTCGACAAGGTGATCCAATCTCTCCATACCTCTATCTGCTTTGTACTGAAGGGCTTTCATTTTTAATTCAGAAGGAGGTTGAAAAAGAAGGTATCCATGGGTATAAAGCTAGTCGCTCGGGCCCGGTAATCTCGCATATTCTCTTCGCTGACGACTCTTTGGTATTTTGTAAAGCGGATCCGAATGAATGCCGTTCTCTGTTTCGAGTACTGGAGGATTATGGTCGAATTTCTGGGCAGAGGGTTAATTTCCAGAAGTCTTCTATTACTTTTGGCCAGGGTGTTTCATCTGCAAACAAACAAAGGTTAGTAAAGGAGTTGGGAATCAGTAATATTGGTGGATTCAGTCGCTACTTAGGTCTTCCGGAAGCTGTTGGAAGAAGTAAATCTAGTTGCTTCTCATATGTAGTTCAGCGAATAAGGCATAAAATAGAGAGTTGGTATTCGAAGCTACTGTCTCTGGCTGGCAAGGAAACACTGATAAAGGCTGTCCTTCAAGCTATGCCTACGTACAGTATGACATGTTTCCTTTTGCCCGGTGCGGTTCTTAGCCAGATAGATAAGTATATTCGGCGATATTTCTGGTCTAGCAATGTGGAGAAGAGTAAGATTCCTTGGATTTCATGGGATGAGATTACAAAATCCAAGAAGGAAGGAGGATTGGGGATAAGAGAAATGAGAGCATTTAACTTGGCGCTTCTGGCAAAGCAGGCATGGAGAATAATGCTCAGACCAGACTCTCTTATAGCACGTGTCTACAAGGCAAAATATTTTCCGAAGACAGGCTTCTTAGCAGCCTCATTAGGTAGAAGACCAAGTCATGCCTGGCGTAGTATACTTGAAGGTAGTAATATCATGAGGAAAGGAGTTGAATGGCGAATAGGAAATGGGAAGAGTGTTTATGTGTGGCATGACAATTGGATCCCAGCGGAAGAGTTCAGACCTCCAAAAAGGATAAGTAATAATATTGACGAGAATCTAAAGGTATGCGAGCTCTTTTGCCCAATGACGGGATTGTGGGATAAGAAGAAACTGGAGTTATTGTTTGATGTGGAAGATATTGAATACATAAAGACTATTGGTCTGAGCAATAGAGAACATAAGGATTTTATCAGATGGAAGTACAAAAAGGATGGGTCATATACAGTTAAGAGTGGCTATCATATGTATCGGGATCAAAACCGTGCCACTCAAGCCGATGCTAGTACCTCTGCCAAAGGAGCCCTGCAGGCGCTATGCAAAATGATTTGGAAGTTTCAAGTGCCCCCGAAAATCAAACACTTTTGGTGGAGAGCCTTGCACAATGCACTCCCAGTTGCTGCTAATTTGGTTCACCGGAGACTATTGACAGACCCAACTTGCTGCGTCTGTGGAGAGGCGGATGAAACGATCACCCATTTGTTATTTCGTTGTAGAGTTGCTAAGGAAGTGTGGGATCTCGGTGCTCCCTATCTAAGGAATCAAACTTCGTCCGATGATGTTACTGTGGCCGACTATATGCAAGGAATGCTCACCCTTGCAGACTCTGCAAAAACCCTGTTCCTCTACATGGGATGGAACATTTGGAAATCTAGAAACTCCATTCTCTTCAAAAACAAGCGAAGAATGATTCCTGAAATTATTAATAAAACATATGCTGATTCTAATCTATGGCATGTGATGAAGGAAACAGAGGGAGAAGGAATGAACTGCCTAGATGGGAGACAAACAAAGAGCCATCATGAGCTCAACGTCCAAGATATAGGTGAATGGGAGGTCCAATGTAGTGTTGATGCATCATGGATATCATCGAAAGCTACAGGTGGCTTTGGATGGAACATTAAAAGCAAGGATGGAAAGCTGCGAGTCATTGGAAGTGGTAGCATGCATCCTCTGGATACACCACTGCAGGCTGAGGCCTATGCGTTAAAGGAAGCAATAATGCATACTACGAGGCTAGGCTACAAAAAGGTAGTATATTGTACTGACTCCAAACAGTTAATTGGCCTCTTACAACAGGCTCAGATGCAAGATGGAAGCTTTGATTACTCATGTTGGAGACACCACTCAGCCGCACCTATTATATCTGATATTGTTCGATTACTTATAAATGAGCCATCATCTTTTTGTATTGCTGTCCTTAGACGATGTAATTCTTTGGCCGATAGATTGGCAAAGAATGCCAGAATAAGTAGAGTCTCTATTATTGTAAAATGGACCACTACTTTTTCTTAATTAATAATATCAGAGTTGACAAAAAAAAAAAAAAAAAAGGGGATTTTTTTTAAAAAATTG
>OVAU01002014.1:0-13351 GCA_900406315.1 Biscutella laevigata subsp. laevigata
AACTCGTTTAGGCATAAGTAGTTCCGAGGTCTCGTCGGGTTAGTCTATTTTCAAAGATTAGGTGAAGAGAATTTAGAGTAGGTTTTGTTTAACATAGTTTGAGTCTAGCAATGAGGTTTCGCCCTGAATATTGGACTATGTTCAGCACCACTTGCTGAAATGTGGGGAGTTTACTATGGGCTCGTGATTGCGTGGGAACAGGGGATCACTCGGCTAACTGTTGAGATTGATTCCATGATGGTCGTGGGGTTTTTACGTTCGGGCATTGAGGATTCACATCCGATGTCGTTCCTAGCACGTTTGTGCTATGGCTTAGTTTCAAGGGACTGGATAGTCCGTTTTTCTCACGTGTATAGAGAAGCTAATCGAGTCGCTGACGGACTAGCTAACTATGCCTTCGAGCTGCCGCTAGGGTTTCAAAATCTGAGTTCATGTCCAACGCCAGTGTGTGCAATATTGGCTGAAGACGCTGCAGGGGTCGCACACCCGAGACAAGTCCGTACGTAGGACAAATCTTGTTTTCTTTTCCGGGGGAAGTTTGTTTCCCCTTTCCATACAAAAAAAAACGTATTAAGATTATACTAGCGATTTCTGGGGATTTCTGAGTTGTACTAAGATTTAAACTATCAAATTAAATCTAGGTTTATGAATTATTAAAGTCTGACAAACCATTTAATCTCCCAATTTGATAACTAAGAGATAGTTTATACTAGCGATTTAGTTTTAGGTGGAATCGATCAGTCTAGTGAAAATTGAACCGAATCTTGCTTAACATGGTTCGAGTCTAACATTGAGTGACAAGTGTTAGGTGTAGAAGAACTCGTTTAGGCATAAGTAGTTCCGAGGTCTCGTCGGGTTTGTCTATTTTCAAAGATTAGGTGAAGAGATTTTAGAGTAGGTTTTGTTTAACATAGTTTGAGTCTAACAATGAGTGACACAACACAATGTTAGATTTTGAGGAGTTCACTTAGACATAATTCAACCCAGAGTTTTTGTCAGGTTAACTTACTTTTAGAAACCAAAATAGATTCAATTACATCCAATTTTCGTTCTTAACTAGAAGTCAAGTCTCATTGAGAATAAAAAAGCAAACATAATAAAGGAAACAGATTTGCTTTAAAAGTAACTAATAAAACAGTCTCCTAGAGATATTTTCTCTTTTGGCAACAAAGGCAAAAGTTTTAACAAATAGTTTATTGTTTTCACTAAAACTATAAATATAAGATTTGACCCAAACAATATATCATGTAATACGAATTCTCACCAAGATGTTATAAAATACTAATTCCCTTTTTTAGTCTAAAAAATTTATTGGATTACCCTATATATCCTATAACAGTCAAACTTACATGTAAACGTATTAACTATATCCTATATATATATATATATATATATATATATATATATATGCATATGTCGAATATTAGTGCTTTATCTACATAAAACGTGAGATCGAGAGAGAAGTGAAAGTTGCAAGAAAAAGATGAAGAAAGTGGGTGCAATATTAGTGTTGTGGTTGTGTGTCATAGTGATATGCAATGTCCCAAGCTTAACAGTAGGAGAGAGAAGGCAATGGTGTCCAACAAGGAGACAAATATTTGATGGTTCATGTAAAAGAGATTTCACACAATGTTTTGATGATCTCAAAGCTACTTGGGGTGATGTGGGAGATCTTGGTCCAACCGATTGCACTTGCACTTCTCTTCCTCAACATAAACGTGAATGCTATTGTCGTTACTTGTCTTGCCCTACTTAACACATTATAATTTCAAATTACAAAACTGATCCTTCGAATGTTTCCTTCTTATTTTTTTACAATAAAATAATTTCATGGTGAAAAACAAAACCACAAAATGACTTCATGGTCGCTAATAGAAAGTGAACTAAAATTCTCATTAACCAAAGGAAAGGCATTGATACAGAGTATATATAGAAAGAAGAAGAGAGACCAAGTAACGGAAATAACAGATTCCGTTAACATAAGGGAAGCTTGTGACGCAAGTAACAAAGTTCAATATAATATGCCCCCTCAAGCTGGAGAGTAGAGATTCGAAACTTCAAGCTTGCCCACTAGAGAACGAAATTGAGCTGGATATAAAGGTTTCGTGAGCAGATCCGATACTTGGCAATCGGTTCTAACATGAAGCAGTTTCAACGAGCCATCTTCAACCCTCTCACGAACGGCGTGACAGTCAGACTCGATATGCTTGGTCCGCTCGTGGAAGACTGGGTTGTTGCCAATGTGGATCACAGCCATATTGTCACAGAAGAGTGTTGTGGGATTCTGAATATCAACTTTGAGGTCTTGGAGCAAGTGACGAAGCCAGACGATCTCTTTTACTGCATAAGACATGCTTCTGTACTCTGCCTCTGCAGATGAATGGGAAACCAGCTTTTGCTTCTTTGATTTCCAGGAAATGAGAGAATCACCGAGGAAGATGCAATAGCCCGAAACAAATCTTCGAGTATCCAAGCAAGCTCCCCAATCTGCATCCGCAAAAGCCCGAAGCTCCAGTGAAGATGATGAGGAATAAAAGAGTCCTTGGCCGATCGTGCCTTTGATGTATTGAAGCAGCTTTTGAGCAGCTTTGAAATGAGGGACACGAGGAGCAGAGGTGAATTGAGCAAGCTTCTGAACAGCAAAGGCAATGTCTGGCCTAGTTATGGTGAGGTAGATAAGCTTTCCAACAATACGTCTGTAAGTCTCAGGTTCTGGTATCAAATCACCATCATCTTTGGACATTTTTACGTTGGGATCCATTAGGATAGAAGATGGCTTAGATGCCAGTAAACCTGCAGAGTCAACCAGATCAAGAGCATATTTTCTCTGGCAAACTGAGATACCTGAAGAGGATCTAGCAATTTCCAAGCCAAGGAAATAACGAAGAGGCCCCAAATCCCGAAGTTGAAAACGAGACTGAAGCTGCAGCTTGAGATGATCAACGGCTGAATCATTGTTTGAAGCAATGATTATATCATCGACGTAGACCAAGACAACTAGAACAGTCGAGTCATAAGTCTTTGTGAAAAGAGTATAGTCAGACGTTTGTTTTTCGAAACCGAGGTCCAAGAGAGTTTCTGCAAATTTCAAGTACCACTGTCTGGATGCTTGTTTGAGTCCATAAAGGGATTTTTCAAGTTTGCAGACAGCGTTAGGTGGTAGTTCACCCGAGTGTTTGTATACAGGCGGAATCTTCATATATATTTCCTCTTCAAGATCGCCATTAAGGAAGGCATTGGAAATGTCTAGCTGAGATAACGACCAGCCAAGAGCTGCAGCAACACATAGCAGTGTTTTGACTGAGGTAAGCTTTGCAACTGGGGCATAAGTGTCCACAAAGTCCAATCCTTCTAACTGGGTGTAGCCAAACGGGCTTTGAGACTTTCAAGTAGACCATCAAAGAAGTATTTGAGCTTGTAAACCCATTTGCATCCAACTCCATGTTTTCCCGGTGGTAGAGAGCAGATAGTCCAAGTCTGAGAGTTTTCCAGGGCATCAATCTCCTCTTGCATTGCTTCATTCCAAGCTTTGTGTTTCTTGGCTTCTGTAAAACAAGAAGGTTCAAATTCTTTAGATATAGCCATTATAAAAGCCAAATAATCATCTGATAGTTTAGCATAAGACATGAAGTTGCAAATGGGATAAGCTGCTTTTGAGTCAATATTAGAACAATAATAGTCCTCAAGATAAGCAGGACGTTTGGTCCGACGATTCTGTGGAGACCCAATAGGAGTAAGATCAATGGTTTGGTCAGTTGACTCAGGGGAGGTGTCCACCAAAGACTGAGACAAATGATCAGAGGATGGTGCAGAGGCTCTGACTTTATGAGGAAACCTGACATCAAGCTTCTCTAGATTACTGTTGTTAGCAAAGGGGAATAGGGATTCATGAAATACCACATTTCTGGATACAAAGATCTTGTGAGTTTCAAGATCAAGAAATCTGTAGCCCTTGACACCAGTCGGATAGCCAATAAAGACACAGGCCTTTGCACGAGGATCAAATTTGTTTCGTTGCTTCAGAGAAGTTGAAGCATAAGCTAAGCAACCGAAAGTCTTTAAAGAACTGTAGTCAGGAGCTTTGTGCATCAGGAGAGTAAAAGGAGCCTTGTTGTCCAGTTTCTTTGTTTGGATTCTGTTGATGATGAAAGTGGCAGTCATGACGCAATCACTCCAATAAGCCAGGGGGATCTGGGACTGGAACATGAGAGCACGAGCCACGTTTAACAGGTGTTGATGCTTTCTCTCGACGACAGAGTTTTGCTGTGGCGTCTCAGGGCAAGAATGGAACGCAAGGATTCCTTTGTCACGATAGAAGTCTGAAAAATTAAACTCTGGAGCATTATCAGATCGAACTCCTTTGACAGAGGTATCAAACTGGTTTTCAACCATGGAAACAAAACTAGGTAGAACAGTGAGAACGTCTGACTTATGCTTGAGCAGATAGACCCAAGTAGCACGAGAGTAATCGTCCACAATGGTTAAGAAATAGTTGTAATCATCATGAGACGTCTCAGTGAAAGGGCCCCAAATGTCAATGTGAATCAACTCGAAAGCTTTACTACTTCTGTTGTTGCGAGAGACGAAAGACAAGCGTTTTTGTTTGGCCAAGTGGCAGACCTTACAATGACTCTTATTATGGACCTTATTCTTTGGAAAAGATAAAGAAAGAACATCAGACATAGAGACAAGCTTCAAATGAGATGAATGTCCGAGTCGCTGATGCCAAGTTGCAGGATCCACTGCTGCAATGGCACAGACTTTGATTTCCGAGCATTCTTCATCAGAGAGATCCAAGAAGTAAATATTGGAGATGAGGTTACCCCTTCCAATCGTCGATCCCTTTGTAAGATCCTGAATTTCACAGTGAGTAGTATTAAACAAAACTCTGCAATTAGCTTGAGAAGTTAAAGCGCTAACACTGAGTAAATGGAACTTGAACTGAGGTATAAACAACACATTGTCCAGAGTGATCTTGTCACTGACTCTAACAGACCCCATCCCAACTATTCTCACAGACAAACCAGTCGGGAGATTCACATATGTATCATAAATGGGGGAGAAGTGCTGGAACAAAGACCGATCATAAGACACATGATGTGTGGCACCAGAGTCTATAATCCAGCTATTCATGTTCACTACCTTATCATTCAGAGAGAAAGAAAAAGTGTTGCTCTCTTGAGATAGTAAACAGAATATAGAAGGATAGAAGGTACCCGAGATGTTACAAACAGTGGGTTTGAAGCTTGGACCAACTTGATCCGGCGCAATATCAATGGGAGTAGCTGTCTGAGGTTGAAGTTTAGTGCTGAGGTAAGTGACAAGGTGTTGGATCTGGTCCTTTGACAATTTCACATCATCTGCAAAAACAGTAGAAAGAGGTTTCTCGTTCAAAGTAAGATTAGCAGAAACTGGTGCAGAGAAGCGTTGAGGCTGAGGTTGTCTTTGGCTCTTTGGTTTCCATCCAGGAGGGTAACCATGAATTTTGTCACAGCGATCAGCAAGGAGACCTATCAGACCACAGTGAGAGCAAACATGTCGAGACTTCTGAGAATTGTCTGTCGGAGGTTGAGGTTTGGAGTGGTTGCTAGATTGAGCTTTGAACTGAAACGCTGAAGGATTAGGATTGTTGGTGAGACGTTTCCGTTGAGAGTCGTCAGATTCTAACATGTTGTACATCTCAGAAAGACTTGGCCGAGGCTTGATGTTGAGAATTTGGCCTCGGATATTAGCAAAATCATCATTAAGACCCATTAAAAACTGAGTGATGCGAGTAGTCTCAAGATCATCAAGGAGTTTCAGAACCTGTGAACAACGACAACCGCCATTTTCCATTAGGTTCTTGGTGCAAGATAACTGTTCCCAGAGAGTGATTTTCTTGGTATAATACTCAGATAAGGACATCGTTCCTTGACGAAGAGAACTAATCTCCTGTTCCAAGTTATACACCTGAGGAAGATTGCTCTTGTGGACACGGCGATGAAGATCTTCCCAGATTCCAGAGGCATCTTGAAAATACAGAATGCTTGCGTAAATTGGTTTTGAAACAGCGTTTAGGATCCAAGATTTTACCATACTATTGCAACGACACCAAATATTGAATAAAGGATCAGATTCAGCTGGACGAATTAAAGATCCATCGACGAAACTAAGCTTGTTCTTAAATCTAGACTAGTTCGCATAGTAATGATCCAAGAGTTGTAATTCTCACCATTGAGAATTTCAGAAACGATTGTCATACCAGGATGGTCTCCAGAATGAAGAAAGTAGGGGTTATGGTGATTATCGATTGAATCGGAGCCATAAGGAGCCGGAGGAGGGATAATCGAAGGTCTCGGAGAAGTCGCAGAAGGTTCAGGTTGTTGAACGATCGGAAGAGCATCTGCTGATTCTCGAGACGAAGTGCGATTCCTGACGAGGCGACGCCTGAGTCTTGTCACTCTTCTCGGCATGATGAAAGAAAACCAAGAGAAGGAAGGAGACGATAGACTGATGAGAACGACGCAAAGAAAAGCGGAAATCGGAAACTAGGGATTGCGGAATTTTCCCGAGAAAAAAGAATGAGAATTGAGCTTTTAGTGCTCTGATACCATAATAGAAAGTGAACTAAAATTCTCATTAATCAAAGGAAAGACACTGATACAGAGTATATATAGAAAGAAGAAGAGAGACCAAGTAACGGAAATAACAGATTCCGTTAACATAAGGGAAGCTTGTGACGCAAGTAACAGAGTTCAATATAATAGTCGCCAAAGAAGTCCAAAAAAACATTAAGCATTTTCGATGAGATCTATGAAGTGGGCATTTCCATTTTATTTCGGGTTTGGTTAGAAATCTAATTTAGTTTATTTAGGTATAATAAGATTTTAGATCATCCAACTATAGTTATCCTCTTCCTTCTCTTGAGGTTTGATTTAATTTTTAATTTCAGATCTTTCTCGTCGATGGCATGTGGGCTTCCACGACAATAATGTCAAATTGCGTTGTAAATATATGCTTAGTTTTATCTGCTTTTTTTTAATCGGTGTAATGTTGTGTCTCTCATATTTGAGTTTTCTTTTTTTGACAAAAGGCAAATATATTCATCAAAAGCAAAGTGATTACAAGAATCCGAGAAACAGAAAATTCAGCTAACTCCACTGGGGATGAAAGCGAATTGAAGAGAGCCTCCTAAAGAAGAGGTAAAAACAGAGCAAAGCAAAGTCAAATTCATACAGGGGTTGCAAACCAAGTTTCCAACATATGAGAATACTTCTTGGTGTCCTTTTTAGCCAGAAGGATGTCTTTGATATTCCTGTCCAGGATCGCATAAATACGCCTTGATGATCGGGATTCATTACGATGCATTCTCCAGTTTCTCTCCTGCCATAGGTAGTAAATCGTACATTGAACCGCTATCCTCTTCAACATTTGTGAAAGTGTTGGCGTCCTTGACAGCAACCATGTGATGAGTATTTCCCAGTTGTGGAATTGCAGTCTCGGCTGTCCTAATCGCCTTAGAATCTCGGTCCAAGCCTGCATCGCAAAAGAACAATGCAAAAATAAGTGATCTCTCGTTTCGTCTTCAGTTCTACAAAAACAGCAAAGAGGAGATATTTGCATCCCCCATTGACATAGTCTGGCACGGGTGGGGAGGCGGTCCTGAGTTGCAACCCAGAAGGTAAAGGCATGCTTTGGTATGTGACCCTTAAACCAGACTGCTACAGTCCATGGTTGAAGATCATTGACCGGCCTGATGTTCTCCCATGTAGTCTTTGCCGAGTATGAGGCCTTTGCTACTGCGTTGATGTCCCAGTGGTATGAATCCTGATCACTATCATTGGAAGGCGGAGGAATATTGCTAAGAAGGTCACGGAGATTGTTGAGTTGTTGATTGGAAGATCTTCCTGAAGGAAGTCTCCAAGTTCCACGAGTGCAGCCTGCAGCGATCGGAGCTTCAAGTGGAATTCCCATAAGGATGGGACCATCGCGCACCAGATCAATTAGGTAACCTCGCCTTGTCCAATTGTCTAACCAGTAGCGGCCCAAGTTTCCATTACCTAATCTGCACCACAAGAAACGTTTAGCATAAACTCTAAGATGGAGAAGCGAACGTCAAAGCCACGAGTGGGAGGATTTAGGCTGATCAGTCCAAAACGTAGTGCGCTTAAGCCTGTGCTCCCGAGTCCAAGCCACCCAGAGGGAACCACTGTTCGAGAAGAGCATCCACACAAGTTTCAGTTGCAACGTTATGTTCCACAAGGCAAAGTTTCTAAGCCCTAGTCCTCCTTCACTTCTAGGCCTACAAATATTTTTCCAAGATATTTTTGCTCCTGAAGTCTTGTTAATATCGCCCGACCAAATAAATCTCGTGCAAAGAGACTGCACCTGCAAAAGACATCCTTTAGGCAACGTGAAAGCAGAAATCCAGAAGTTTACAAGACTATAAATGACTGAATCAATAAGTTTAATTCTCCCTGCAAAGGATAGCACTTTCAATGTCCAAGAGCCAAGTCTGGTTTTAACAGCATCAATAAGAGGGGCACAATCAGAGATGGAGAGTTTCTTATGCTGTAAAGGCAGCCCCAAGTAGCGAAACGGGAAAGAACCGCTCTGGAAGCCAAGATTACTTGAATCTTCAGTTTCCAAAGGGTTCAAACCTGCTACATATAGGGCAGATTTTGCTTTGTTCATAGCCAGCCCTGAGAGATGCTCAAAGTCTTCCAACGTACTCATAATACCACGTAACGAATGAGGATTGCCATCATAAAACACCATGACGTCGTCGGCGAATGCAAGATGTGAAATTTTAGGATTCCTTGCCTTAGGATGATAACCAATCTCACCTGTTCCGAATCGCTTAGAAAGCATTCCTGCAAATATTTCCATTGCAATAACAAAAAGTGATGGAGATAAGGAGTCATCTTGCCTCAATCCTCTTTTACCTTTGAAGAAACCACACGGTTGTCCATTCACTAGTACCGAGAAAGAAGTAGTAGTAATGCATTGGGAGATCCAGTTAACGAATGGTTCTGGGAAATTAGCAGCACGTAAAACATAAATAATAAAATCCCATTTTACTGTATCAAATGCCTTTCGAAGATCAACTTTTAGCAAGCCACGTCTTGAAATGTTCTTCTGCTGAAATCCTTGAACAAGCTCACTAGCCAGCAAAACTTTTTCCACCAGTAATCTTCCTTTCACGAAGGTTGATTGAGATGCAGAAATGAACACGGGAAGGACAGCTTGAAGACGCCTAGCAAGAATTTTACAAATGAGCTTGTATGTTACGTTGCAGCCCGAAATTGGTCTAAAGTCAGTAATCTTATCCGCTCCAGGCCGCTTAGGGATTATGACAATATTTGTGGCGTTCCATTGTTTGAGAAGCTGCCCCGATGTAAAAAATTCCAAAACTGCATCTGTTACATCCTTGCCAACAATAGGCCATGTTGCTTTGTATAACTCAGCGTTAAACCCATCTGGACCCGCCGCCTTGTTATTTGGTAAGCTTATCAAAGCATCATAGACTTCTGCCTGAGTAACCGGCGCAAGAAGCATAGATCGTGTACTATCATCGCAAGCGAAATTAAGCACATCGTCGATCATACCGCGATCAAGATCAGAAAGAGGCGTTGAAGTTGTCCCAAGCAGTTCCGAGTAGAAGGTGACACAGTGGTTCTGAATAAGCGCGTCATCCTCAAGTCTAATGCCTTGCTCATTGATGAGATAATGAATTCGACTACTAGCTCTTTTTCCAGCCACATATCTGTGGAAGAATCTCGAGTTAGCGTCACCCTCCTTCAGCCATGCGATTCGAGACTTTTGAAGGAGATAAACTTCCTCTGCTGCCGCTAGCGCAAGCCAGGTAGAGTGCGCTATTTTAGCTGCTGCAGCATTGGAGCTAGTAGGGGAGGAGAAAAGTTGTTTCTGGGCTGTATTGAGCATCCTCTCCGCCTCGAGTACTCTCTTTACCAGCTGGGAGTATTTTTCCCTAAATAACCTGCGACATAGAGGCTTAAGTGAGAAGAGCTTTTTAGAACAAATGTACATACTAGTTCCTGAAACATTTAAAGAATCCCAGAGATGTTTAATATCAGTAAGGAAGTTTGGGAGACGAAGAATTGTATTGGAGAATCGGAAAGAATAGCATCTCCGATGAGCACCCTCCGAGAATCTGATGATGACAGGACTATGATCTGAACATCCTGGAGTTTCGAATTCTGCAAAAGAGTCCGGAAATTGCGCCAACCACTTCTTATTAATAACAGCCCTATCAAGCTTCTTGGCCAAAGGGTTGTCCTGCTGATTGTTCCACCAGGTATAGTCGCTTCCCTGGTAAGTAAGATCAGCCAAATCAGCTGCCTCAAGACAATCTCGAAAATCACTCATTCCTGAGGTCAATCTGGAATAACCAGAAGAGGATTCAGTGGGACTGAGAACCTGGTTAAAGTCCCCAAGCACCAGCCAAGGTTTGTCAATCCGATTGACATGTCTAGCCATATTGGTTAGATCATTCCAAAGAAGCTTGCGTCGAGTCTGGTCATTGTGGGCATAAACAAAAGAGATCACAAACTCGCTAGTGTTACTTGACGGCTTGACTCTGCATGTTATGACTTGATCAGATTTCTGCATAACTGTTAAATCTGTTTCTTCATTCCAGAGAACCCATATCCTTCCCAAATCTGCAAAATCATAGTTAGTTATCGAGTTCCAACAAGGAAAATTATTCAAAATAAAATCAGCAGCCTTATGCTCCCTAACTCTTGTCTCAATGAGACAACCCAAAAAAGGTTTTTTACTATGAAACCAATTCCTAAAGCTACGCCGTTTGACAAAGTTGTTGAAACCTCTAATATTCCAGCAAAAAAGGTTTTCCGACATAATTAATTACGGGATTTGGGACCTAAGTCCCGGGGTGACTATTTCTTGCGAATGGCTTTGAGTTGTCTCATCAATTTCTTGGAGACATAAGGGATAAAGTTCTCATTATCATCCGGGTTATCATCCTCCCCTGAAGGCCATTCCGAGTCCGATGTATCACTGTCTGAGAAGGGTGAATTATTTCCAGCGGCATCATCTGAAGAGTTGTACCCTTTTGGTACTTCAATCTCCTTCCCTTTACCATTTGAAACCACGACCTTGTTCTTTTGCTTTGGATGAGGAGGTGTGGTGATCTTTATTCCAGCGGATGAGACTTTCTGCACCCAAGTAGCATCAGCAGGCTGAGGCTTTTCTCTGGGGAGCTTGCTCGAAGTTGCATACTTAGATGCTGGTCTTGCCATTTGACTTGTCTGAGAATTAGGAGCAGCCTTGCGCACAGAGCTTCTTCCTTGTCGTTTAGATCCCTTAGTTTTGCTTCTTGTGCACTTATCAACACCATGACCAGAAGAGTTGCATTCCACACACGTTATTGGTGCGGTCGGGCAACTACGAATGCTATGTCCCACTGCGTTACAATGGTCACAAATGGGAGGGAGCCAAGGTGATGCTACTTCAATGAAGTGATATTCTCTAGAGTCAAATTGGACGGATATTGTTTCCGGTAAAGCTTTTGTAGGATCGACTATGGTAAATACTTTAGCCACTTCTAGATTGGTCATGTTGGCAGTTGAAGGGTGTAGAAATTTCGGATCTCCCAGAAGGCCAGCTATGTATTCAAGCCCATCTATATTGAAGAACTGAGGCGATACTTTCCTGAATTCAAGCCAAACTGGAACAGATGTGAGCTCTGGCATATCCGGAGAGAGACCCGGCTCCCACTTAGCAACAAACATTGACTGATTGTCAATATGCCACATCCCTTGAGCTAAAACACGAAGTCTCGTTGCAGCATTGTGAATGCGTATTAAGTAAGCCTTCTCGGTTAATCTTGAGACAATGATGTCTCTGAGTTTATTTCTCCATATTCCATTTGCTATCGCGTGAAGAGTTCCCGGAGTTGGAGGTTTCCCGTGAAATTGTCCAATAACAAAGTTGTCCCATGATTTCTTGTGCTTAGTGATGACAGAATTAGGGATCTTAACACATAGTTCTCCTGTCTCCCTAGTGAATGGTGTTCCTTTCTTTGACATCTTCGGACCATTTCCTTGAACTACATCTGTCCAGGTAGGTTTGGAGTTGCCAACCGAGGTTGCTTGCGCATTAGTAGCCGTAGCTCCAGAAGTGCTAACGGGAGCAGAAATTTCGCCACTGCCGGCAGTAGGAGAAGTTTTTCCGATGGGTAACGATGCCGATGAAGCTTCCACAGTACCAATAGGCGGAGTGTTGGCCAAATCGACCGGATCTGGTTGAGCCTTAGGAGCTTGAGAGACAGAGGCCTGAGCTAGCACCAGAGGGACACCAACATTCTCAGTCGGAGCAGGATTCAACGAAGAATCAACAAGAGCTACTTCGAGCTTCAAGGACGGAGACGAATTAGAAGAGGAGGGATTGCGAGGGGGATGAGAGGAAGATGAAGATGAATTGGGTTTTTTCTTGGCCATGACGGTCCGGCGCCGGTGGCCAGGACCAACGCCGGAGGAGGAGTGAATCTAGGGATTTGAGCTCAACGGTCGCCTAATCTATCGCAGCCAGAGAGAGAGAAAAAGCTTTTTTCCTCTTTTTCATATTTGAGTTTTCGTCTCTCGTCTACTATTAAAAAATGAGCTTTTGGCTTATGTTTTTTTTTTTGTCACAACATGCATTATAGGGAACTCGATCCCGGATGGTAACGTAGAGACCGCACTAACACAAACCACTAGACTACATTATCCTGGTTAGCTTATGTTTAAGTTATTAGTTTATGTTTAAGTTATTAGTTTTTAGCCATAGTTTTTTAAAGTTTAAAGTTTTATTTAAATTTGGTTGGTTGTATAATTATAGACGATTTGTTTGGTCTTTTGAGCAGTTTTCTTCTACAAGATTGTCTTTATAAGAAAAGGGAATCATCATCTACAGAAAAAACCAAAATTGTCTTTGAATTATTACTTCAAAGTTGTAGCAACACATCTTGTGTTGTATGAGAATCCTTTGAGTGATTGTCTATAAAATTCATAACAATTTTCTTGGATTCAATGTATCGTTACAATATGATCTCTTTGTCGTCGATCATTGTTGTCTTTTGGGATTTATTATATTCTCTGTTTCTGTATTTCTCTGTCTCAATCAATAAAATTCTGATGAAAGAAAAAAGTATATTCAGATATTAGATAAATTCAATCAAAGTAAATTTTGGTTTAGTTAGGGTTTGATTTGGATTTAGTTGAGTCAGTTAAATTTTAGTAGTGATTAATCCACTGGCAATCAATGTGGCAAAAAAGAAAAGTAAATTTGATTTCCCTGAATTTGATTTGTATATTGTTAAAGAAAAGACGTAAATAATATGAGAATTTAC
>OVAU01002015.1:0-13348 GCA_900406315.1 Biscutella laevigata subsp. laevigata
TTTCTAAAAACTTGAATGGATGAAAAATAGATTCTTGTAGATTCTTGTAGAATCAAAAAATCAAAAACCAAAAACCAAACTTAAAAATCTTTAGTTTTTAAGTGTAATCTTGAATGGTTTTTTTATGTGTCCCCAATGTTTATCTTCTTCTTACACGTAGAGACGAAAAAATGGCAACAATAAATTAAATTAAATTAAAAAAAAAGGGCCAAAAAATAAAAAACCGCGGCTGCCGTATACCAAAAAACCGGGAGATTCTACGTTTTCTGGTCGAGCGAAAGAGATCGATACGCATTTGATTCTCCGGAGGAATTACGAAAATCCTAAGTCAATTGGATTGTTATCATCGCTTGAAATTTGTCGATATTGCGGATTTGATTAAATTTTTACTTTCTGGGTTTGTTACTTTGTCTTTTGTGTTCTGATCGGATTTCTGATTCGATCAAGCTAGGGCAAATCATTTGGTGGATCTGAGTTTGGGGGAATCGTGGATCGGTGGGGAACAGTTTTGGGTCACGGTGTTTGTTTTAGGGAGGATTTCGGGGCTTGTTTTTTTTGGGGGGTTTGGTGATTGTAATGTTAGAAAGGGGCTCGGGTTAAGTTCTAGGGTTTGGGGCTCAAGATACAAGGAATAGATATGGATGAGTCTGAACTTGAAGAAGGAGAGGCTTGCTCTTACAATACTACTAACGATTATGGTGGAAGCATTGACGCCGATAACGATCTCTCTTACATTGTAAGACCATCTAGGATTTTTAATCTTTCTAAGTGGTATTTTTGCAGCCTTGTCTTATTAGTCTCTTTAGATTTCATCAGTTTGGTAGGTATATTTACTTGCGCTGTTTACATGGTATGTCTTTTAAATTGATACTCTGTCTGGTAATTTCATTACAATTCGGTTGCAACGAAAACAACACTGTTTTTGCACGTCTAGCAGCACAGATTGACCAAACTGTCGAACTATTGAACGCTTATATGTTTTTGTAAAAGCATCCAAAGAGTCTAGAATTTGTTTTTCTGGGAAGTAATTTATGTTTCTGTTTTTGAGGTTTTTCTTCTTTTGTTTCTTTTTAAGGACGAGAAACTTCAAAACATCCTTGGACACTTCCAGAAAGACTTTGAGGGCGATTGTTCTGCTGAGAAACTTGGTATGTTGATGTATGGCAGCTACTGTTCTTCTTCGTTGGTCCACAAAGTGTGAAACTAGTCCTTTGAATATTATTACAGGGGCGAAATTTGGTGGCTATGGCTCTTTCTTACCAACTTATCAACGTTCCCCTGTTTCGTCTTATCCAAAGACACCAGTGAAACCTCACAGTTCTGTTGGGAATAGATCTCCGAACATCTTACTAGGGGAGCTACAGGTACATGTTTCTTGTCTGCGGTTTGCTCTTTCTAAATGCTATAATGCTTAATCTCTTACCTTTTTTTTTTACTTATGTCAGTCCCAGAGTGGTAATGCAGCTTCGTCTAGTGCTACTACAAGGGCAAAATCTGGGCTTGCTTCGTCTAAAATCCCCAAAAGGTCTTTGAAATCCAAGAAACCCAATTCCAGTTCCAAACATGAATCTGCAACCAAGAAGCCTGGTGTGTTCAGTAAGCAGAACTCTCTGAAGCTTCGGATAAAGATGGGATCAGATAGTTTAGCTACAGAAAAGAATGCTGCTGCGATATACAGTGGCCTCGGACTTGATGTGTCGCCTTCTTTGTCATTAGATAATAATAGCCTTCCAGGCAGTGAAGGGATGAATGGGGAACATCAAGGTTATTCTCCATTGGAGTCTCCCACCAGTATTCTTAATGTGAGTTTCCTTTGTTTTGTTTCGCAAACCTTTCAGTCTTCTTTGTTTTAAAATGCTTATTGTGCTGGTATATTCGTAATGTAGATAATGACTTCCCTTCCCGTGGATCATGATCCGTTGATGTCTCCTCTACCTGATGCTCTGATTCGATTCATTGAAAGGCAAAAACCTGAAAAAGGTTATATGGATACATCTCCGTCAAGGCATTTCATCGAGAGTTCTTCTGCAATGGTGAACTGTTTGGAACCTCAAAAGGCTGGAGAGAAACCATTAGTAGAGAAGAAAAGAAAGATGGTGGAGAGGAACAACTTTTCTGCTGAGACAAATATCCGCAGTAAGAAGGGCCTGTTGGATGGAACCGATGCCACCATCAAGGAGCCTAGGGAAACAAACACATCATATCCTACTGCTGCGCAGAAAGAAAGAGCCAGTAATAAACTATTTGATTCATCCGAGGAAAACTACAATGGTGCTGTTAGGGAGGAAATGATGGGTGATGTTGAGAGAAGATCGTGGGGACCAACTCGTCATAAAGATCTGGGGCTGCATCATGATAATCCAAAGACAAGTTCATCTGGAAGTGTTCTTGAAGATAAAAAGACTATATTTGGTGATGATGATGCTTCAGGATACTCGAGGAAAGTTGGCAAATACAAAGGAAGCAAAGCTTCTGATCCAGTCAAAAAGGAATCAAGTGCGTCAAAGGTGAAAAGTGGTCTCAAGGCAGAGACGGAACATTCTTCGAGAAAGCAGAAGTCTGATCAGATGGAACAGGAGCCACAATTTTCATCGAAGTTTAAGGAACAGAAAAGCTCTGTTGATTATGAGACAAAAATGAATGGTCAAGCTGAGAAGAAGGAAGTTGTGAAACCACAAAGTGATGGCAAAAAAGCCGAGGACACTTACAGAGACTTTTTTGGAGACATAGAAGACTCTGAAGAAGAAGAGGACCAAAGTGGCTCGCTGGAAGTAAAAGATTTCCCGATGCAAGAAAAGGTACTTCCGGCATTAGAAGATATGCCTGAGAATTCGAGCTTCCCTCTGGCGGAATCACAGAATGTTGGTCCTGGATCCAAATTGAGCAAGCTTGACTCTGATCCTTCTCTTCCGAAAGCAAATCCTATGATCATACAAGAACACTGGGTTGCTTGCGACAAGTGTGGAAAGTGGCGGCTTCTTCCTTTTGGCGTTGTCCCAGAAGACCTTCCTGAGAAATGGATGTGCACAATGCTTAATTGGCTGTGAGTTTATCTTAGTTCTCTGTTATTTGTCATATTATTTTGTTGGCGTGATATATTGGGTTGTTGGCATAATGAATTAAGAGAACATGTTTTTCTTTGTGTTTAAGGCCTGGAGTAAACTATTGCAATGTTCCTGAAGATGAAACAACGAAAGCTCTGTATGCGATGTACCAGATCCCTGCCCCTGAGAGCCAAGCACCGATGCAGAATAACCTCAGTGGCCCTAAGTCTCAATTTAATCAGTTAGATGACAACCCAAAAAAGAAGAAAAAGGGTCTAAAAAAGATAGACAATGGAATGGACAAAGAAGTCTCTCGAACTGCAGATACTAACAAGAAGACAATTCAAACATCAACGAAAGTGGGAATCATTCACAATTCGCATGAACATAGTGACCTAGCCGACAAAGAGAGACACAAATATAAACAGAAAGAGAAAGGAAAAGCAGTGGATCACCACTCCGATGACTCGAGGAGCGTGAAGGTCAATAACAAAAGGAATGCAGATTTAGAGCGTTCCATGCTGGCAAAGAAAATGAAGATTGAAAGTTTTCTGTTTCCTGATGAATCTGTACACGGAAATGGACTTCCTACGTCGAGTAGTGGTGTCCCTGCCACAACAGCGGATAAAAAGTCCAAGCCCCGAGTCTCCTCTAAAATGCCAACAGAGGAAGGAGGAGCTTCAGACACGGCAAATAGCAATAGCACAGGGGGCTGTAAAAAGAGGAAACTGAAGGAAAGCCATGGTTTTCGGGTGTACAGTGAGAAAGAAAATCACGAACGAAAGAGAGCTCGTGTTCTTAATGAAGGAAAGGAGCCTAGTTTTTCTCAAGGCAATGGAAGGTCGGAAAAGAAAAACAGAAGTCACTCGAAAAGAGAGTATGAACATGTTCAGAACTCAATTGCGGCCACCTCAAGTTCTTCTAAGATTTCCGATTATCATAAACCCAGAAACAGCTCCCATGAAGCTAAATGTTCGCCTGTTGAGTCCGTGTCTTCCTCACCTATGAGGATTGTCGATCCCGAGAAAAGTGGATCTGCCAGAAAGAAGAAAGAAGAATCTTCCGATGCTAACGTCTTTGCAGCAGGTAGTTTGAGAAGATTCTCAGATGGTGAAGGTGAAGATGATGGTGGGAGCGATAGATCGCAAACGCGGATAAAAAGCAAACATGGATCACATGAGTCTTCGGTGCTCCATGTTTGGGATAATAAAGGATCTATGAAAGCCAAAGAGCACGCTGAGCCTTCTGTCCATGCCAATTTTGAGAATGGTGGCCACAAGGATTTACCGCGAAAACCTGATCATATTCATGGTGAAGGAAAACAGTCTAACGATCATCATCGACGTAACAATGATTCTTTGGCGAAGAAGTCAGGGAAAGGTTCATCTTCTCGGTCCAAAGACAAAAGCCAAAGCATTAAGTCTGATTCACGGGATGGTCGGAGACATACTGAAAAGAAGATATACGATGGTAGTTCTGATAGTAGAGTGGATATGGTTGTGAGACCAAACATTCCAAAACCTTATGACGTTGAAAAATCATCAGAAAGGAGTAACAGAGCAGATTTAGCTTCTCCATCAGGGCTACCGTCTAGAGCTGTCGAAGGGGATTCCTCTATACTTTCTGACCGTAAGAAAGTTGATAAAGCTGGAACTAATAGTATTCAAGCTGATGATGTGCCAAAGGCAGCATCCCAAATAAGAAGGATAAACGAGCCTTCTCCAAGCCTCTTGCGAAAGGAAGTAACAGCTGTGCAGGCCGCCCATAATATTTTAAAAGAAGCTAAAGACTTGAAACATACAGCTGACCGTCTAAAGGTTTTTCTCAAAATTCAGTTGCAGTGTGACCTCTTTCCATTTTGTATTCTCGTCTCATGGTCTTGCTTTTGTTGCTGCTGCTGTAGAGTTCTGTATCAAACCTTGAGCATATTGAGCTTTACTTCCAAGCTTGCCTCAAGTTTCTTCATGGTGCTTTTATGTTGGAGATGAGCAGCAACGAGAGTGCTAGACAAGGAGAGACAATGTTCCAAACTATGAAGATTTATAGTAGCACAGCGAATCTTTGCGGGTAAGTTACAATTGTGAGGAAAGAGGAAAAACATCGTTCTCTCCTTCTTTCCTATTTGTAAGCAATGTAAAACCTTTTTTCATGATAGATTTTGTGCCCATGAGTATGAGAAGTCTAAAGATATGGGAGCTGCTGCTTTGGCTTACAAATGCATGGAAGCCGCATATATGAGAGTGGTCAATTCCTCCTACAGCAGTGCTAATAGATATCGAAGTGAACTCCAGACTTCTTTGCAAATGGTTCCTCCAGGTAACTTAGTCGGAGATAGTCAAATTGCCGATCATATTTGATTTTATTTCACGTTGTAAACTTCTTGTCGTTGCGTTTTAGGTGAGTCTCCTTCTTCTTCTGCCTCGGATGTCGATAACGTGAACCATCCAGCAGCAGCAGATAAAGTTGGCACCTCAAGGGGCATAGGTTCTCCTTTAGTTACTGTGAACCACACCATTTCTGCACAAAACCGCTCTAATATTTTACGTCTGCTTCAATTTGTAAGTTTAATAATGCTTCTTGCGTATTCACTTTGGCACCAGCTAGATTTAGATACAGAATTTGTTAACTTAAATGGAAAATGAAATGATATGCTTTGTTAGCTTTGTAACGTGGATAGTCTTAAACCTAGGCCAGTGTGATTAATCTCAGCTACTCTCTACTGTTTCTAGGCTCAGGACGTAAATTTGGCAATGGATGCCTCGAGAAAATCACGTGTGGCATTGGCAGCTACTGTTGAAAACTTGGGGGAGGCCCAACAAGAAGGAGAAGGCATTTTATCCATTAAAACCGCCCTTGATTATAATTTCCAAGACATGGAAGGAATGTTACGTTTAGTGAAGCTTGCCATGAAGGCCAATAACCGGTGAAAGATAACTAAAATGAAGCAACTGATTTGCGAAAACTGAGAAGAGGCAAAGTTCTGATATTGAAAAGAAACATCCACTGCCTTGCGGCTTTGCGTCCCGTTAATCATTTGTACAAATCCAAGAGGAGTTTCGTTGACAGAGTCTGCTTTGAAGAAGAGGTTTGTGGTACACCAAGGAAAGAACGTGACATTTGACTTCTTCAGATACTTCTCTCATTCTACCGAGAAACAATTCACAAAGGCGACATGATAACAAGCGTCTTCCCCAACTAATTATATAAGAACATGATGTGGATTACACAGATCAGTAAAGGTGTAATTTTCTGGTATTGGATTTTCTATTTCTCGATACCAAGATAGAGAAAGGTCGTTCTCCCAATATCAGGTCAGTATATCCTTTTCCATTGATACATAAATTACAAGCTCTGGCCTAAACCTAGTTTGAATGTTTTTTTCTGCAGAATCTAAGATGTTCTTCTTACAAATAGGGCCATAGAGTATTACAAAGAAAGGAAATAATAAGATCACAGGAGTTTGGAGTATTAGTAGCTTTTCCTGTAGTGGTGATAAGCATTTGCAGTTTTAGAAGGTAAGAAAGAGTTGCATCTATTCATTTACATGGTTTGAGTTTTATCTTATATTTACTCAAAACACAATTCTGATGTCCTTTTATTGCTCTTTTTCTTGGCAGTGTTGTCTTTTTTTATTTGTAGATAAGAAAGTATTAAGTTACAAATAGAGTTTTGCCATCTTTCTCTGCCGGGGGAGCTTTACCAGTCCCTGGTAACATCCCGAGCTCATAATCTGGTGCAGTTTTCCGGTCAAGTTTTTGTAACAGATAAGAGAGTACAAGTTACAATGGATGGTTCTTGTAGCTAAAACAGTGTTTGTTTCGACTGAAAATTCTGGACTTATAATTGTATATGTATTCCGTCTCTGATTTGAACGGCCATTGTGTCTAAATTGTACATTGTTCATCAAAGATGATGAAAATTATCTTGATACGAAATAACTTTTAATGAGTTAGACCAAATAAAATCATTCCAATGTGTATTGAATCTAACGAGTGAATTATATGTCACCAATATTCTCTGCAAGAGCAAGAGCCATCTTTAAAATGGTGAAATCTATTACAATCTCTCACAACAATCTCTCTACTAAATAGCTTCGATATCATCTTCATTACAAGATGACAATCTCTACATATTCTTAGGTTCTTGATGATCCTAACTTGAGTTCCAGGCCTTGTCTTCATCAAGCAGAACGCGATCGCCAGTTTCTCACTGTGATAAGACAAAGCTTTTACTTTACCTTCCTCGTCAAGATCAAGTAAAATCTCCTTAGTGTCTGAAACATATCCAGCTTCTTTCAGCCTCTGCATTATCTCATCCAGCATAGCATAAATTCTTTCGCTCTCTCCGTGGGACTCGTCTCCTGCAACAAACTCGTGAATCACTCCCTCTACTTCAACACAGCTGCATCCCGGAACTTTCTTAATGCCCCTTACCTGTAGAGAGAAATTTGTAATCGCTTCAGAAGCTGTGCAACAGTTTTTAGCAAAGAGTTCAAAAAGGAGAAAAGTTTTGTAGTGCCTCCATCTCGTGTCTGATACGCTTAACTTCTATCCACCTCCCTGTTTTGGCATAGACGTTCGAAAGAAGCACATAGGCTCCACTGTTCATAGGATCTAGCTCTATAAGTCGCTTGAGGGAAGCTTCGCAATTCTCGATATCCCCAAGCATTCTCGACCCGCTTAAGAGAGACCCCCAAATGTGTACATCAGGCTCCATAGGCATAGACGCTATAAAGCTCTCTGCTTCTTCGATAAAACCAGCTCTTCCATAAAGATCAACCATACACCCATAATGCTGGATTGATGGAGTGATACCGAATTTCTTGACCATCATCATAAAGTAAGATTCTCCTTCTGTTATTAGACCTCGATGTACACAAGCACCAAGAACGCCTACGAATGTCACCGAGTTTGGTTGTATGTTGTTACTCGTGGTCATCTCAGAGAACAATTCAAAGCATTCTTCAGCGAGACCGTGCATTCCTAAGCAACATATCATAGCAGTGTAGGCTTTAACGTCTTTCTTTGGTCCCAAGGCATTGAAAACCCTTTTTGCTCTATCGGGGCTCCCACATTTCGCGTACATATCAATGAGAGCTGTGCCTAAGACAATGTCAATCTCCACTTGGTATTTATCTATGTAAGCGTGAACCCATTTCCCTTGTTCGATCGCACCCAATCGCGCACAGGCTGATAGCACAGTGGACATGGTAAACTGGTTGGGTCTGACGAAAGCTTCGTTTGTTTTAGGTAATTGCATCTGTCGAAACAAATCAAGCGCTTCTTTGTATTTCCCACACATGGCGTACCCATTTATCAAGCAGCTCCAGGAAATCACATTTCTTTCAGGCATTTGGTCGAACAGTTTTCGCGCTATACTAATCAACCCAGCTTTGGCATAGGCATTGACCAGCGAGTTCCACGCAGGTAAATCCCGTGCAACAGACTCATCGAAAACTCGCTGAGCTGAACCCAAGTCGCCACAAGAAGAATACATATTGACCAGCGACGTCCGGACAAAAGGGTCTTTGTCAAGTCCAAATAGAAGAATCTGAGCATGGGTGCATTGTCCAAGAGGATGATGAACCGGATGGTCAAAAGAAGGAAGAAGAAACGGGAATGTATGGAAATCGGGTGTGACGCGATGGCGACGCATACGGAGGTAGACTGAGATCGGCGAAACATTGGCACGTATGATGATGTTCCATATAAATGATTCAAGCTTTAGATGACGAATCTGAAAAATTGGATTTGTATAAGATATTGCCATCACTCGATCAAGTCTCAGAATCGGACTCAAATTGATACGGTTCTTTTCAAACCGACTTGAACCGGTACACAATTCAATATTGGTTTCTCAATTTTGAACCGGTACACAATTCAAAACCGGTTTCTCAATTTTAAGGAAACAGAAAGGTTTCATTTCGAGAGAGCAAAATCAGGATGGAGCAAGAAGACTTGCTCTCCGCCGTACCGTGCTCTTCCCTCGCTGTGGAGTCTGTAATCCGCGTCGCTACGGTAGTAACTTGGGACCTATTACTAGAAATCTACTCATTATGTCTGTGCATACATGCTCTGAGGTGTTTAGATTTTGTTCAAGCTCAGGCTGGTGGATTATATGGTTTTTGCTCCGGACCTCGTGATGCTCGTAGAATAGGTAGCTCTTCATCGATTTCAATTTAAGACATATGTACTTAGTGAGTTAAACTTGCTGATTTGCTTCGCCAGGTTTATGCGGCGTATCTCAGGCTTCATATGTGGTAAACGAATCGAATCTCTCTTGCTTTGTGGACTGAAAAATTATCTCAGAGTAATCTATCTGGGATTCTCACATTTGTAGGCAAAAGCCGTTGGCAGAATCGGATTTCAATGCGGTAAGTTGCCTCTTTGTGAGTGACTATGGAATTTGGGTAGAAGACTGTAATTTTCTTTATGATTTCTGAGCTTAGATACTGCTCATCTTGACACTAGAATGCTCTTGATTTTTGAAGATCATAATGCTCGGTGTTGGTAATGCAGATATCTTAGATTTAAGTTTTTGGATTTAGTTGCTTGAATTGGAACTCAGTTTTCAGGTATAGCACCACACTTGGGATGCATATATAACTTAGTCCTAATCTTGGATTAATGATTGGCTTCTCATATTTGGCATATGCATCAATGATCACTGTTTTCTTTTCAGGTCTTGTAAGTGGTGTTTTCACTATGACCCACTGTGGGCTTCAGCGATATCGAGGCAGGAATGATTGGGTTAGACTTAGATCCATAGATATCTGTTTGTATATGCTTTCAATGGACTCTTGATCATTCACTTTCTCGAATGGATGTTTCAGGTGAATGCTTTGGCAGCAGGAGCTGTGGCTGGAGCAGCCGTTGCTATTGGGACAAGAAACCGGACCCAAATTGTCAGCACGGCCGGACTTGTGTCTGTTTTTAGTGTTTTGGCTAATTCCACCAGGACTGATCTGAAACAAGAATAATTAAGGTGATTACAACTTAGTGTTGCTCCATAAATTTGCTTTCAACACTACTTATAATTGTGTACACTGATGTTGGTTTTGTTGCTTGCAGGTCTCAGACAAGTCACAGTGTCTTTGAATTGGAACGTGGAAGATCACACCGGACTTTCTGGTTCACAGTTAAATTTTGTTGGCTTGGCTGAACCAGTGGATGGTCGGTTTTCTCTAGTCTTATAGACACAATTTTGGTTTTGCCTCTGTAATATTGTGTACTCGAATGACCTCAAAACGATGTCGAACCCAAAATCGCAGTTGTACGAGTGTAGCACCACTGATTAACAGTGGAATAGCACCAAGATATTCACAAAAATAATACATCAAAACTGATTCATTTATACACGTTAAACTGTGTTAATATGTACTCAATAATATTAAATTTTGAATTACTTTTGCAAGCAAATGTGAGAATTCAATTAATTTATTTAAAAGTAATTATCATTAAGAAAATAATTTACATTTACCTTTAGAAACTAATTTGTTTAAAAGTAATTTACATTTTAGAAAATAATTTGTTTAAAAGTAATTTACATGCTAAATCCTCTTGGTGTCTAGAAAATAATTTACATTTACCTTGCATTTAAAAAAACTGAATTGACATTATTAAGCTTGAGATGCCAAAAAAATTACTATACGCTTGATAATGCATCGTGTCCAAAATTGTAAAATCAGTCCTTGTGTCTTAATTATATATAAGAGCGAGCGATATCACAAAAACCTAATTCCAGTACACTGCCGTCTCCGTCGTCTACCAGCAGAAATCGTCATAGATGGTATGTCGATTCTTAACCTTCATTTCATCCGTATGATATTTCTTCGAGTTTGATTGTTTTTGGAAATGGTTTTTTTTATTCTTTCTCCTTGATTATGGGTTAAGCCTCTTAAATTCCCTCGAGACTTGGCATAAATCAGTATAGGAAGATTCTGGTTTTTTTAGTTTTTCTTGTGAATGCATCGAGTCAGTTGTATCTGATGCTTATCGTCGCCATTTTGATTCGTAGGCACCCAAAAAGGGAGTGAAAGTAGCTACCAAGAAGAAACCGGTATACTCTTTTAACTTTTCCTTTAAGCTCTAGCATCCTCCAAGTGTCAATTTTCGTGGGATTCTCATTGGATTTGTGGTGTTTTAGGAAAAGGTTACGAATCCATTGTTTGAGAGACGACCAAAACAATTCGGTATTGGTGGAGCATTGCCTCCTAAAAAGGATCTTACTCGTTATATCAAATGGCCAAAAGCAATCCGTCTTCAAAGGCAGAAGCGTATCCTTAAGCAGAGGTTGAAGGTTCCACCAGCTCTTAACCAGTTCACCAAGACTCTTGATAAGAATCTTGGTAAGTCCCTTTGCAATCGATCTGATTTCAACTCGTTCTCTTAGGTTATCTAAGACATATTTATGTTTGTTATCTTTGGTTTCAATGCTCATTTGCTCAATGTAACACCACGTATTTGTTATTGCAGCAACCAGTCTCTTCAAGATTCTTTTGAAATATAGGCCAGAGGATAAAGCTGCAAAGAAAGATCGCCTTGTGAAGAAGGCTCAAGCTGAGGCTGAGGGAAAGCCTTCTGAGAGCAAGAAGCCTATTGTCGTTAAGTATGGACTCAACCACGTGACCTACCTCATTGAGCAGAACAAGGCACAGCTTGTGGTGATTGCACACGATGTTGACCCGATTGAGTTGGTGGTCTGGTTGCCTGCGCTGTGTAGGAAGATGGAAGTCCCATATTGCATTGTAAAGGGAAAATCTCGCCTTGGAGCGGTTGTTCACCAGAAGACTGCAGCAGCCTTGTGTTTGACAACTGTCAAGAACGAGGACAAGCTCGAGTTCAGCAAAATCCTAGAGGCCATCAAGGTAAAACACTGATTCAGAATGCATTAGAGACTTGATCAATATCTTTTAACGTGTTTATGTGCGATTCCACAGGCGAACTTCAACGACAAGTACGACGAGTACAGGAAGAAGTGGGGAGGAGGCATAATGGGATCCAAGTCTCAAGCAAAGACCAAAGCTAAGGAGAGGGTTCTTGCCAAGGAAGCTGCCCAGAGAATGAACTAAGCATCTCATTATGGTTTTGTTTAGCGATTCCCTTTTGATTGAATTACAGTACTCTTTTGGATGTTGCACACTTGATCATTTTATGCAGTTTTGTTACAACATTATGCTTATAAGCTTCCCTTTTATCGATCCTTGTTTACACATTAAAATCATACATGCAACAGCAAAACTCTCTAATAAAGCAGATGAAGAAATATAAGTGAGAATGATAAACGTAGATTCTTTTTCTTGAGAAACTATATTTTATTTTGCTTTTATTGATCGGGTCCTCTTGTTCTATGTTCGAACACAAAAAAGTAGTTTATATGGGTAAGAAAATACATCTAATTATTGATTTATCTAGAATAAATTGTACTGTTTTCAAATTGTTATTCCACTCCAACACCTTTTAATACTTCCTTTCATTTTAAAACACAATGTAATGTGTTATTACTCATATACCCTTCTCTCCCTTTCTCTTTTTCTTCTATTTGTTTTTTTCTCCTTCTCTCTCTTTCTCCTCTTACTCCTCTTTTCTTTTTTCCAGTACGAGTCTGGTTTTTTCTCCTCAAACCAAACTATTATTTCCTCTTTTCTTCTTCCTTCTCCTCAAATCTCGCCTCTCCTTTTTCATCTCCTTTTCGCTCTCTCTCTAATTCGCTCTCTCTTTAAAATTGAAATAGTGGGAGATTATTATTGACACGATTCGTCAAATAGCTGTTACAAGTTGTTACACGATTCTTAATTTGTTACAAGCTGAATTAGCTGTAGAAGAAGATTTGTTATTGAATTAGCTGTTACACGATTCTCCTTTTCTTTTTTACTGAATTAAAAAATTTTCTTTTGAATTGTAATCAGCTGAATTTTAGTTTTTTTTACTGAATTAGCTCTTACTGAATTGTGGTTAGCACCTTCTTTCTAAATGGTGGTTAGCATTTGTCACTGAATTATGGTTAGCTTTGTTCCTATATATTTGTAACTGAATTATGGTTAGCAAAATAAATAATAAAATTATGGTTAGCAAAATAAATAATAAAAAACTATGATGGTTAGCACCTTCTTACCATGTAATTAACAATTACAGATATAACAAATATAACCACAAGTCAGTTAAAACCTAGCAATACCAATAATTTCTCCATGTCGATGTCTAATCACAAGTCATCAAACTATTTGTATCCTACTACACATTGACCACAAATTATAAGTAAACTTTTTGACACAAATTAATCAAGCGGTATTTCATCAATGAATT
>OVAU01002016.1:192-13348 GCA_900406315.1 Biscutella laevigata subsp. laevigata
CTAATTGCGTTTTTCCTTGCGTAAGAACAATCCCGGGTGAGGTGAGTCGGGACACTGAGTCGGGACACTTGGTGTCTTGGATTTGAGGGATCCATCCCGGCTGAGACCTGGTCGGGACACTTCTAATTTTTACCCGGGACTAAATGCCTTTTTCGAGCCGTAAGAGCAGTCCCGGGTGAGGTGAGTCGGGACACTGAGCCGAGACACTTTCCTCTTGTGTGAATAGGAAGTGTCCCGGTTGAGGCTTGGCCGGGACTCTTCTAGTCTGGACCGAGACACTTTCCTCTTGGCAAGTTTGATTCTTCAAGCATTCCTCCTTTCAACATAGGTTTCTTCTTTGATTGCTTCATACCTGATTCATGCAAATGCAATGCAAAATGACCTAGAAAGACTCTAAATGCAAGCTAAAACCGAACAAAAACAATAGAAAACTAATGTTAAAACGGGTCAAAAATACAACATATCATTAGGATGCAATTTATATTTCAAAAGAGTTCTAAAGTGCAAATCACTATTCAATTAATATTGATTAAGAGTCATCCCAAGCACATAAGCTCTAAAAAGGACTAGCTAACTTTTGTCATCTTAGTTACTTTGTTCATTTATCTTGTTTAATTAAACACTAGAATTTTACCGGCATAATATACAGGTGAATTGTTTTAAATTATAATTGCGATATTTATAATTTTTTTAATTTTAGGTATTTGATATCTAATAAATATTATATTTTAAATGTTTAATTATGTAAATTTTATACTCTAGGTTAAAATTTAGATCAAATCTAATAAAATGAATATGCTTTAAAAATATTCTTTTATAAATAAAAGGAGATTATTTAGGAATGATGTTATTTAGGAGTTATTCAAAATTGAATATTTATAAAATATTTATCTATATTTTAATTAGTATCATTAACTCAAAAATCATGATGTCATTAAAAATCTTGGGAGATAGATCACTATCTTTTTAAATGATATATTTGTATACTTATTCTGTAATTTAAATTAAAAATAACCCTTAATATCTGAAAATATTGTACGATCTATCACTATATTAGGCGATATATCCTTAAAAATATTCTTTAGTTTAGAAAATGAGATTATTTATGGAATGATGTTATTTAGGATTTATTCAAAATATCAATTATTATCATTAAATTGAATATTTTTTTAAATACTGATTAATATTTGATTATTGATATCAATAAAATTAATATTTTTGTTTAATATCCTAATTAGTTGGTTAGAGATATTTTAATTTATGTCATCATAGGAAATAATTCAATACGACTTATTTGTGGTAGATTTATTATGTTTTAATAGAATAGATTCGATTGCGAACTAATACCTAATTAGTATGAGACTAACATTCCATCAAATCATCATATTTTCTTGAAATAAAAAAATTCTATATTTTACGAGATCTTTCAGTTTTCATAGACTATATATTATCACTAAATTAGGATGATTTTAAAAATTCTAACTTTTTACAAAACCTCTTAATTTTTGTGAACTATTATCCACCAAAACATCATTATTTACTAAAATATAAAATTTCGTTATTTGATAAAATCTCTGAATTTCATGGACTATTATCCACCAAATTAGTATAATTTCTCAAATATAAAATTCTAGCATTTTATAATATCTCCTAATTTTAATGGATTATTAACCGCGAATACATCATAATTCCCCAAAATACAACATTCTAATATTCTTTTATAAAATTATCTCTATTGTTGATTATTATCCACTAAATAGACATAATTTCTCATAATATAAATTTAATTCTAGCTTTTCATGAAATCTTTTTGTTCGTGTGGCCTATTATTTATCAAACCATCATAATTTTCTAAATACATGATTCTAGCATTTTATAAAATCTCTCAATTTTCATTGACTAGTGTCATCCAAATCAGTATAATTTCCCAAAATTCTAATGTCTAACCAAATATATTTTTGTTTATGTAGACTATTATCCACGAAATTATCGTAATTTTCCAAAATAAGAATATAGCATGTTACAAATCTTAGTTTGATGGACTATTATCAACATATTCATTGTAATTTCTCATAATACAAAATTCTAACGTTTTGCAAAATCTCGCAAATTTCATGGACTACTATCCACTAAATTATCCTAATTTCTTAAAGTCAATAATTTTACGTTTACAAATCTCTTAGTTTTTGTGGAATATTATCCACCAAATTAGCATAACTTTCTAAAATTTTGGCGTTTTACAAAAATCTCTTAATCTTCGTAGACTATTTCCACCCAAATACTAATTTCTAAAGTTTTAATCTAATTTTTGTGGATTATCATCTACCAAATGAACATGCTTCGCTAAAATTCCAACATTCTATTAATCTTTTAACTTACATAGTTTATTATCCAGTAATCTACTATATAAAAGGAGAAGGGGGTGCTCTCCTAACTTGATATGTGGCACCTTCCTTCCTATAAAAAAATAAATATGTAATTAATATTGTACAATTTAACAAAAACAATCAATGTGGCATAGTGGTTAAGTGTATAATTATCTAGTTTAGAGATTATGAGTTTGATTCTCCATTGTCTTATTTTTGTTTACTTTCATATTTTTTATCTAAAGTCATGTTATATTTTTTTTATCTAAAGTCATGTATACAATCATTATTTAAAAAAAAATATTTTAAATATTAAACACATAGAAAATTTATTATTTCTTCTTGTTATAAATAAATTATATTAGAAGTATTCAGTACAAGACAAACCGATCAGTAAAGTTTAAATTGCGTGTGAAATAGAACTCATGAGAAAGCACTGATTCTTTTATGTTTTATTGTATGATCGTCAGTAAATTTTAGATTTACGTTAGAATATTCAAAATATTAACATGATAAAACATGTTATTATTATGTCAAACTCCACAAAAAAATAAGAACTTTGATTAGAGAGTTACATTGAAAGAGCGCAACATAAGAGAGAATTTTAGTTATCAAAATATACTGTCATAAAATAATTTTCTTGGAACTTTATCAAATTTCTCTTATAAAACCAAAAAAAACAAAAAGGCAAAATAAATAGTAAAGAAACAAAAAGAAAAATATAAATTGGTATTCTCCTCGAGACACAAAAAATAAAATTTAGTATGTGTGTTTCAAATTTGATTATTATTTTAAATATTTTTTTTTATCAAATTTTTTTGACACGAGGTATCTATTATATTAAAACAGGATTTATCTACTTAAAAAGTCATATTGAACCACTTTCTAAGATTACTAGAGAAATATTATGTTATATTATATTATTATTATTTAAAATCAATATATGTATATCACACATGATGTTTACCAAATTTTTTTTTAATAATTACAAACTAAAAGAATATTCTCTCTAATTATCCTAAGCAATTTTTAAAAAATATTTTCTATCACACATTTTCATATAATTCTATATAAATTATCCTAAACAGTTTTTAAAATATTCTATTATATTATATCATTAAGAATATTCTCTCTAATTATCCTACGAAATTTTTTAAATCTATTATATTAAAATAAGGTTTATCTATTTTCTTATCAACAAATATGGTTTATCTATTTAATAATTCATAATGAACTATTTAATTTAATGTATAGAGAAATATTTCGTAATAAAATATTATTAACTTTATATAATAATATATCAAGATTTTTTTAAAAGATATTTAATAATTTAGAAATCAATAAATATATTAAAGGAATATTGTTTCAATTCCCCTAGATTAAAGGATTTAAAAATACAACTAAGCTAATTAATGAATTGAACACGTAAACATTACCAATTTAGATAAACCTTATTTTAATATAATTTAAAAGCATTTAATAATTTAATACCTACAAACCAAAATATATATATTTGATCTTCCTAACCACATAAAAAAAAATATCTAATCTTTTTTTTGTCATCTATCTAAACTTATTTTATATGTTACAAAATATATTTCTACATATTATCTACCACAAAAAGTCATAATGAACGATTTCATTTATTGATTATAAATATTTGGTTACAAGAATATTCTTTCTTTTCAGTATTATATTACGATTTTTACAGAAATACTTAATAATTTAATAACTATAAACGAGTAAACATCATAAAATAATATTCTTTTTATTCATCATATAATATTTTAAATGAATGAAAATACACTTATAATATATAACTTAATAAAAACCCAATAATTTAATACCAAAATAACCAACAATTAAAAAAATAATATTTTAATAATGTAATGACTAAAAGAATTAAAATCTATATCTCTAACAACTTTTTCTTCAATTCCACAAGTTTAGTTTATAAATCCTAATTTAAAAATATTATTTTTAGTTTTAATTATATTTGAACGTTATTATTCAATATTTTCATAATAATTTCAAATAATACGTTAATGTTAACTTTCAAATAAAATATCCACACAGGGTGCGGGCTCAATTCTAGTTATTGATTAAAACTAAAATATAATTTTGAGAATCATAAAATATTAATTTTAAGAATAAAAAATTTAAAATAACACTTTGACTCCCTCCAAACATGGAATTATAAATTATGAAAGAAAAAAAATCTTATTTATAACTTATGAATATAGTTTGACATATTTCACTATAACTAGATAAAATATAAATTAATTAATATATTGAAGTGTCCTCAATTAAGATGTAAGATAAGAAACTTCTCATATTAAATATAAGAAAATATTGGCTATGATTCACAAGTGAATGAAAAAAGAAATAAACAAAATAAACTTTAAACCACTTCAAAGAGATGAAAAATTCTATCAAAAGACAAAATTATCTGAAAAATCAAAATTATATAAAATTATAGTATAATAAAGAAAATGTATGTGGAAATTCATAAGAGGTTATTATGAGTTATAGACTAAGAGGTAAGAAAATAAATTTAGATGTTCTATACGAGAACAAACAAAATATATATTTAATCATAATATGCAAAATAAATTTAATCATAAAAACTAAGATTGATAAAAAGAGATATAATATATTTAATTAAAATTCAGCTAAAATATTTTATATAACAAAAGATATAAAACGATATCCGCGCATGCGCGGGTTATCTCCTAGTTCAATTATAATTGTTGAAAATGTAAAATTCTTACTTTGAGTTTTTTAACTATTATCCACACGTTTTACACGTGACACCAACGATGGAGTTTTTCCGGACGACATAGACGAAATCTTAGGGGACAAGAATCATCGTTGCACTCATTAGGGGTTTTGGTGTGAGCTGTGAGCATCTTCATAACATGGCTGCGTTAGATAACGGAGGCGCGTGTAAGATTGTGGTGGTGGAGGACCACGTCGGAGGAAGTGGCGACGATGATTCTCTACAGAAATGTATTCCGTACTGGAAAATGCTTTCGTGTGACGATGAAATGTGGTGTATCAAGCCGTTAAAATGCGAGGATAAGACGATGACTGATTACCAAAATTTTCCTAAAATTGCAGTCGTCACTCTTTGTGGATCCAAGAGACGTGTAGCTAACTACCTAAGAAACATTCTGACTCTGAATTTGGTTCAACATTTAATTGTTAAAAGTATATTTACACATTAAACTTCTACAAATTCAACACCTAACTTCACTGTTACAAAAACACAAACTGAAAACGAAGTTAGCTTCTTCTTTGTCTCTCTACTCTGTACTGTATTGATCTTCTGTTTT
Organism: Biscutella laevigata subsp. laevigata; assembly: GCA_900406315.1. Classification (NCBI taxonomy): domain Eukaryota; kingdom Viridiplantae; phylum Streptophyta; class Magnoliopsida; order Brassicales; family Brassicaceae; genus Biscutella; species Biscutella laevigata. The sequence goes on from OVAU01002016.1 coordinate 5,894, forward strand.
TTTTTGGTTAAATCTAATGTTCTTCTCTCGTTAGACGTAGTAAACCATTCCAACTTCAAGTAGAGAAGTATGAGGAACATTAAGCACAACATCTGTTCCTCTGCAATTCGTGCTCATAAACGCAAACACAACATTCACTGCTAATTTCTTCAGCACCGAAGAAGATTGCTTCGCCTTTGCATATGACTGTCCCAGTATATACGCTACTCCTGCTTCTTTCGCCTCCATTATCTCCCTACATTCTTCCTTCTTCTTCCTCCTCACATTGGACCTTTCTTCAACTCCCGGTTCGGTTTCAACGAATTCAACAATAGCAGACACTAACCGGTTTTCAAAATCATGCATTTCTCTTGGTACGTCTCTGTATCCATACCTAACCACACTCCTAAACATTCCATACTCTTTAGGACCTACTCTGCTTATCACAAACCTCTCTTCTTCTCCAACGTACGGTACCTGAACTGATTTCACACATACAAACACCAGAACCCTGTGGAAAGCTGGCAGATTTGTCACGAAATGTCCGAAAACAGCTGGAACTCCTGTCACAAGATTCGTGTAGACCAGTCCGATCCCTGGAACTCTCACCATTCCAATGCTCGGTCCTAGAGAGATTATCCGGTCCATAGAGACCTTGTTCTCAACGTCGAATTCATGTTTCTTTGTAGTTCCGTAGTTCCAGATGTACATTACAACCATGAATGTCAAGGAGAGGAGAATCGGGATCCAACCTCCTTCAGGTACTTTGTAGACGCAGGCTGAGAAATAGAGAAGCTCGATGGAACAGAAACAGACCAAGAAAGAAAGAACTGCAACAGTTCTTTGCTTCCAGACGATTGTCATCACTAAAGTCATCAAACATGTAGTCACAAGCATCACAGAGGTTACAGCAAGTCCTGCAGAAAAAAAAAAAGCAAAAGGGATTAAACTTTTCTTCGAACTTTTTGAAGCTTATGTTTATTGCTCATGATCTTTACCGTAAGCGTGACCGATCATGTTAGTGTCTCTTAACCCAATTGTAACCGCCAAACAAAGGCACATCAACATCCAGTTAATCTCAGGGATATAGATTTGTCCATGGATTTTGCTTGAAGTGTGAATGATCTTGACTCGAGGAAAGCAGTCGAGCGCACAGCATTGGCTTATGATTGAAAACGTTGCGGATATTACAGCTTGGCTTCCAACCACAGCTGCGAATGTAGCCACGATGAAAACTGGCCAGAACACAGGCTCTGCAAAACGAACTAATCAGAGTTAAATCACATTTAAACTTTTGTTTAATAATTGTGATACAGAGTTCAAGAACTTACCGGGTATTGCCTTGTAGAAGCTTTGTTGAATGTCTACATGGTGTTTAGAGAGAAATGCAGCCTCACCCATGTAAGCAAGAATCAAACACGGGTACACAAAGAACGAGAAAGCCACCTAATTTCCAAAATTTACGTTACTAAAAGAGGTTTCTTTTTCATTTGGAAAATCATATCTTTATAGAAAGAAAAGCCTTACCTTTATGGACAGAGAAGAGAAGTGACCTAAGTTAGCAAACATAGTCTCAACACCTAAGGAGAATAAAGTTAGATAATGTTTATAATTATGAGTAAATGAGTTTGAGCTCTAAGAAGAAATACTCTTAGTTTCACATTTTACCAGTGATTGAAAGAACAACTCCTCCGAGTGAAACCCACCCTTCTTTGCCGGTGCTTCTGAGGAACTTATACATATAAACAGGTGAAAGAGCTGAGACTATACGCGGGTTCCATTTGATAGTGTTGTAAACTCCAATGCTGCTGATTGAGAGAAGCCAAGCAGTGGAGATTGGAGCGAAAATGAAAGCGACTCTATGCGTGCCATATCGCTGGACTGAGAATATTGCCACCAAGATGATACAGGAGATGATGACTACATAATCTAGAATCGAGGATAAGAGAAGCAAAACTAGACCATTAGATGTTATAAGCTTTTTGGAATATTTATATTGCTGAGTAAAGCAAAGCAGATTCAGACATACTTTCGTGAAGTTCAGGTATCTTGAGCTTGACTCCAGAAACAGCTGAAAGAACTGCAATAATTTTGAAACAATGTTTTTGATATACAGACGAAGAGTTTGCCTAAGTTTTATCGCAAGAGATAAATTCACCTGAGATTGTTGGAGTGAGGACACTATCACCAATGGACATACATGTCCCTAAAAGCACAAAGATCAACAAACACTTTTGAGATCTCGGATGTTTCTCGAAGAATGTCTTAAACGCTGCGGTCTGTCGAGTCTCTCCAGGGCTTCCCATTGCATATGTTGATAGTTTCTCATCCATTTCTTGATGATTTGGTAAATTCCTTAGCTTGGCATATCTGCAGAGAAGCGAGTACAACGCAAATGTTCCACCTTTCAAAAACAAGCAAAACAAAACACACGATTAGATCAATATCGAAAAAACATAAGACATTTCATATTTCTGAAAGAAATAAAAGAGGCTTAAGCTTTTACACCTTCTCCATTGTCATCTGCTGATAGAACAATGAAAACGTATTTGAAGAGAGCGATGAGTGTGAATGTCCAGAAAATGAAAGAGAACACTCCAAAGATCTCTTCATCGTCTTCATGGAGACTTAGCTTCCCAGAGAAAGTAGTTTTGTAAACATAGAGAGGCGATGTGCTAAGATCTCCATAGACCACTCCAAGGCTCTGGTAAGCCAATGTAAGAACATTTGCACAAGAGACAGTCTTCAAGTGCTGAGACATTTAAAAATGATTGTGTACATTTTAGCACAAGATTTTATGTATATAGAAACATTGGTTTCTCAAAAAGTAATTACAAAATGGCATATACTTATAAAGCATTTCATATCTTCAGATTAAGAGTGTTCTGTTCCATTAAATATAGAACTACAAAACCAAACAGTCGAATGAAAAAGTTTGGAGTATTCACATCCAAAGTTCTTGCCGAGTTACAGTCATTAACAATTAGAAGTTTCAATTTCAAAAGTTAACAACTTTATGAATTTCACAGTTTATCTAATTTCACCCAACATATAATGCGTTCACGCCATTTTTTAAGTAAATACCAAAGTAGATATGGTTAAGCAGGACCTACTTGTGAAACAATCCAAAAACCATAAAAATGAAGGAAAAAAAAACAGAGCAGGAAAAAAAGGAAAACATTTAAAACCCTTTGCTTTCGTTTGTTCTTCTTAACGAAATCCAATCTCGACCACATAATATTCTCAGTAAAATTCACCATTGTCCTAAAAAAAACTAAAACCCAGAAGGAAAATCTGGTTTAAGGAGAAAATCCCATTACGAGAGACAAAACAGAATAGAAGAAAAAGCAGAGGAAATTGAGAAACCAAAAAGAAAGAGACCTGTTGAGAAATTCCCTGTTCGATTAGACTTGGAGGTTGGTTCATGGCCGTAAGCAAAGCTGCTAATTACAGTTCAGCTTTGGGAGAGAGAGAGAGAGATTGGAAGAAACAGAGAGAATATAATAATGTTGAGTGAGAGAGAGAGAAGTTGGGAAGTAAGAGAGAGAAAGAGAAGAAGAGTGGTATGTTTTTGGTGCCAAGCAGAAACTTTGCAGGTTTTTTTCTCGTTTAATGCTTTGTTCTTTCTCCTTTCATAAAAACAACTACGTTTTTTTTTGACGAATTTTATATTTTACTATTTGATGAAAAAAATGGATGATAATAAGATGTATAATCTTGCTACTTCTCTAATTAATATATATTAGAATTTTACCCGCATTATATGTGTTTTTAAATTATAATATTACGATAATTTAGATTATAAAAAATATATTTTAAAAATTAAATGTGTGATTAATATATAATTTTCTGTAAATTTATATATAATGCTTTATTTTAAATAGAATAATAATATTATTTATATATTGAATTTGAATTATGATTTTACTTGTTGATTAACCCGTTTGACATTGTATTGAATAGTAAAAATTTAAATGATTATTTTATAAAAGTTGTTTAAAAATATGTTTCTAGTTAAAAACATAAATCAAATATTAATATAATTTGATTTAGTATTATATTTATTTGTACAAAATTTTGTAAATGAAAATATCTAATTATATTTTATTATATTTGTCAAGGAAAAAAAATCCAAAATGAAACTTTATATATTTATTGGTTAATAAGATAATCATTATTTGTATTTGTTTTTACATTTATCAAGAGAAAAATTTATATGAATTTTTTGTATTTATCTCTATTTAAATTTTATAAGATTTATTTTGATAAAATCTCCAATACTCAATTTAAATTATATTTATTTAAATTTATCCGAAGATTTTTTAGTTTGTTCTTTAAATTGATTTTTTGAATGACATATAATAAAAAAATTTATGATATTAGTTTATATTCATAAAAGTGATTATAAAATAATATTGTAGAGATGTAATATATATATATATATAAGAAGATAAATATATGTATTACATAATTATTATATACTAAAACTTATATTTAAATTATTGTAATTATACTATGTATTGAATAAAAAAAATGTATATCTTGTATTTTTCATAATATATATGTGTTCACAAAACCCCCAATTAATTTGTTATTCCCCAAATGCTTGAAAAAAAGATATGTGCTGAGAAAAAAATAGATATGCATAATTTATGATATATTAAATTCTATTTTTTATTTAGGTGTAGGTTCAGAATATTAATATATATGAAAAGATAAAATTATCTAGAATATAATTATCATATACTAAAAAATTATTTAAATTATAGTAATTATATTATATATTGGACAAAAAAATCTAAATTGAATATTGTGAAATTTAAAAAGAGAGGTAAATTAAGATATTGTTGAAAATGATAAATAAAATATTTAAATAATTTAATTTTTAATTTCTTGTAAAATTCGTTTTAAAATTTATTTTTTTTTGAAATTATTTTTAAAACGTATCTGGTACAAAAATATTTAATTTCCAATACAAAAAAATATACATATATTCTCAGTTTTATCCATAATGAAAATTATTTTGATTTTCAATTTTATCCTTAATGTATATTTTTATTTTGTAATATTTACAATAATATATCATATAATATTTTAATGATTTAAAAGTTATATTCTTAAAAATGACTCAAAAATAATACTACACATATTTAAGTGGTCTTACTATAAAAAAAAAAAGGTATAATGCTCGACAGTGAATAATAACTGTTTAGAGAAAATTACTTTTCAATTGAAGAAGCAGAGATATGTTTTGAAATTGCGATCCAATATAATTAAAGAATTCAGTAAGAAAACAAAAAATTCACTTCATACTTCTACGGATGACTAATTACAAATATTACATGTAATCTCATGAAAATTGTGATAAATTCGTAAACAATCGACAAAGAGAGCTATTTTATTCATAACTAGATTTGTACCCGCATTATATGCGGAGTAGTGTATTTTAAATTATAATGTTACACTATATTTATTTATATTTTAAATTTTAAATGTATGATTAATAAATAATAATAAAGAATTTTCTGTAAAATTGTTTAATTTTATAATGTTTAACTTTGAATATAATAATATTAGTTATATATTGAATTCGGACAATGATTTGACTCGTTGATTAACCCGTTCGACTATTCTATTGAAGATAAATTTTCAATGATTTTCTAATAAAAGTTGTTTAAAAAGACTTTTCTAGCCAAAAATAAATAAATTCAAATATAAATATAATTTATTTACTGTTATATTTATTATATTTATATGTATAAAATTTTTTAAAAAGAAAATCTCGAATTACATTATTATATTTGTCTTGGAAAAAATTCCAAAACTTTATATATTTAATGGTTAATAAGATAATCATTATTTGTTATTTTATTTTTGTTAGATCTATAAATATATCGTGGAAAAATATATTTTTGGGAAAATTTCGAAATATATGTGAATTTATATATTTTTGAAATATTAAAATATTATTGTATTTGTTTTTAGATTTATCTAGAGAAAATTTTATATAATTTTTTTGTATTTATCTCTACTTAAATATTATTAGATCTATTAATATTATCTAGAGATCAAAATTAGGTATCTTGCTGAAAAAAATAATTTCAATATTATATAGTATGATTTTTTAAATTTTCTTAAAATTCGTTTTAAAATTAAAAATATATGAAAATTTTCGTTTTTCAATTATTTTTTTGTGAGAAAATATTTAATTCTCAATTAAATTTTTATAGATATATTTTCAGTTTTACCCTTAATGAAAATTATATAGATTTCCAATTTTATCCTTTTTATTTTGTTCTTTAAATAATCTTTTTATAATGGCATGTCATGTAATATTTTATTAATTTAAAGGTTATTTTCTTAAAAGTGTATCTGAAATAATAATAATAAAACTTCAATTAATTAATTTGATTTATGCTTAATTAATTTTGGGTTTAAGAGAACGTGAAAAATGATTATTAACTTTAGTCAGAAAAGATTATTAATTTAATTAGCAATATTCTAAAGGTTACAAAAAAAATCATCACCAAAGAAAGACTGTCTTTCTAATACATAGAATCGATAAGAAAATCTTGAAGTTGTGTATATACCTTTGGTAGCTACTTTAAGACTTTGCTTTTACCGTAATGTTATGGATGCCTCGAGATGCAACCATTTGGTGAGCAGGATCTTGGGACCATTATTATGATAAGAGCCAAACAAATTAAATATCTAATATACATATATTTATTAAAAATAAAGAAGAAAATTTCATTGAAGTTAAAACTAATTAAAGATATCTTTATCAATTCTTTAATTGTAGCCTCCAATAATTTTTTTGTTTCGGGTTCCTCATCCAGATGGCAGTAATTTGCCTCATCAAAAACTCATTTGTATGAGACAAGTCAAGAACTCAAGATATTATCAACATCATGCCATTATTTGCATACCACGTCCTTTGGGCGGTTAAATAGATGGATTATTCATGGATTATCCTTGTTCAAATTAGTTCATATAATTTGTATTTATTCTATTTATATTTACAGTAAAAGTAGTTAGATTCCGTTATGTCTCCTAACAAATGTGGTTAGATTAGATGGATATTGGATGTTTAATATTGATATATATATTTAGATTTAAAATAATTTAAAATTTCGTTTTTACTTTTACATTTTACAAAAAAAATATTTACATATGAGTAAAGTCATGACAAATTTATTTAGACACGATCGTTTATAAACGCGAAAATTAATGAATATCGATATAAATGAGTGTAGACATAAGTTGTCACGCAAATATATAGACTTTGACATAATTTGTCCGCTAAAATATCGATTAATCGGACATGTTCATTTGGACGTGAACAACCCAATTGACAATCCTACCCATCCTCGACAAAATATTCCAACATTTATATCTATACTAATAAAAGGAACAATGTGAAGCTTTTTAGACAATCCACGTCATTCTTTAGTATGCTTCTATAATTTGCCACGT
>OVAU01002017.1:0-13347 GCA_900406315.1 Biscutella laevigata subsp. laevigata
CATAAGTTTTGCCTATTCAAATACATTAAAATATTTTAGAATAAAAATCCATCAAAATCAACCAAATATTGAATAACAACTGTTTTTATTGTACTTTAAAATACATCAATGAAATACCAATTCAATAACACTGTATTTTNTTTTTACCAAATACACAATTGAATAAATCCACTGAAATAATTAAAAATCCATTAGAATACAATATTCAATAACACCCTCTAATTAAAATGTATTTAGTTCTCGGTTCAGTTTACCAAACCGTGAACTGAACCGATCGAATAACCAATTTTTATTATTAAATGGAAATTAAACTAAAACTAAATCAAAATTAAAAAAAAAAATCCAAATAACTAAATGAGAAAACCAAAATTATCACATTTATCTAATTTGAAAAAAGAAAAATTGATAAATTTGATAATAATAGAATTTAAAGATAGTCAAACCAAAATTTTAGTCGCTTAATTTTGGTATTTTTTTGTTTACCCGAATTAACAGACAAACCGAGAAATCAAACCGACTCAAATCACACTTGCTTGGTATACGATTATTGAGTCTGGATTTATTTTTTAAGTTTCAAGGAAAAAATCAGAATGTCCTGATCTGTAATCGGTATATTATCGGTTTGGGGAAACCACCGGTTAAAGTTCATAGCAACATTCACGGCAAAAGTGTCGGTGGCTATGTTGTCTGAAGAGATAGCGTAAGACTTCGACTTCAACAATCAACACTGACAATAAGGAAAAACAAAAGTAGAGATCTTTGACAAACTTTAATTAAACAAAAAAATAATAATAGTGAGATTTCATATCTGAGGAAGATAGCTTGTCTGTATCTGCCCCACAACAACACTCTCTCTTTGTTGGACTCTCTTTCTTTCTCTATTTCAACTCCTCTGTTTTCTCCATTTTCACAATCCAATTTTGTAGAGAGAAAGAAGAAGAAAAATGGGTGTGGATTTGAGGCAAGTAGTGGCTGGTATTCTCACCATTACCATGTTTGTGATGCTTGGACAAATGCTTCATAGAGATTATTATGATGCTCTTCAGGTATGGTGATACTTCTCTTTGATGCCTTTGAGGCAGATCTATTAGTTGTTCAGTGATTTTTTCTTGATTTGTGCATTATACGGTTTTCTTGAAGACCTAAACTTTCCATATTTAGATAAAATGTGGATTAAGCAACGGAACATAGAGTCAACAGTTTTTACTCTGATCATTAGGACAAAATGTAGCTAAACACAAAGTCCTCCTCTGTACTTTTCTTATTCATTTTGGGTATATACAGGAGAAAGTTCAGGGAGATGCACACGATCTTGAGTTCGAAGGATCTAAAGTAGCTCTAAAAGATGGTCTTGTCGGAAACTTTGAAGGCAGTAAAGGACCTTGGATGGATGATAACTCTGACCTTACTCCTTGTTGGCCAACAGTACTATCTGGTATGTGCTCTACAGTTTCTTATGATGTGTTTGCATCATCTATTCTAGACTGTTTACTAAGAACGAGAACCTTTCTTATGTTTTGTTTGCATCATCGATTCTAGACTGTTTACTAAGAACGAAAACCTAATTGTTGCAGATGAAGCTGTATCATCGAAAGGGTATGTTACATTCTCTCTAACGAATGGTCCTGAGTACCATATCTCTCAGGTATGTAAAGGTTTTATCTTTATTCTTCTTTCTTATGTTATATGTGTGGTTAATTATGATCTCTTTGTTTAGATCACTGATGCTGTAATGGTGGCAAAGCATCTGGGAGCAACTCTTGTGCTTCCTGATATAAGAGGAAGCAAACCTGGTGATGAAAGGTTAGGTTCTTTTGAATGTTCATGAATTTGATTTTTCTAATTTTGTGTCTTACGGTTTCTAAAGAGATGTAGCTGCTTTAATCAGGAATTTTGAAGACATATATGATGCTGATAAACTAATTAAAAGCTTGGAAAACGTTGTTAAAGTTGTCAAACAATTACCTGAAGAAGTTTCTTTAAGGAACATCGCCATTGTAAAAGTCCCTACCCGAGTTACAGAGGATTATATCAAGGAACATATTGTTCCCATCTTCAAATCGAAAGGAAACATTCGAGTTGCAACATACTTCCCTTCTGTAAACTTGAGGAAATCCTCACAAGATGGAGAAACTGATCCGGTCGCTTGTTTGGCAATGTTTGGGTCTTTGGAGTTGCAACCTGAAGTGAATGCAGTGGTTGAATCAATGATTGAGCGGTTGAAGACTCATAGCCGGAAATCAGGTGGTCGTTTCGTAGCTGTAGACCTTAGAATCGACATACTTGAGAAGAAAAATTGTCATACAACTGGTGTAGGAGTGTCCAAGACTTGTTACAATGCACAAGAGATTGCTTTATTCTTGAGGAAGCTTGGATTCGCCAGCGATACAACTATCTATCTGACTCAGCCAAGATGGGACAGTAGCCTCAATATCCTCAAGGATATATTTCCTAAAACATTCACAAAGGTCTGTAGATCAAACATTCTTTAGTCCAAGAAAACTCTTTCCCCTTTTGCTAATCTTGATTTTGGTTGTTGCAGGAGGCAATAATGCCGGCAAGTAAGAGATCAAAGTACCTTGAATCAGAGAATTCCGAGTACGAAAATGTTTTTGACTTCTACATAAGCTCAAGAAGCGATGTGTTTGTTCCAGCCATATCAGGTCTGTTTTATGCAAACACAGTTGGAAAAAGGATAGCTTTAGGTAAGCCTCAAGTGTTAGTTCCAGCAGAAATCTCAGAGACATCTGGTCTTGCTACAGATTACATCTCTCCTTACATCTCAAAGAAGAATCACTTGGCTTATTCTTGCTTTTGCTGACCATTTCGTATTTCTAAAGTCATAGTTCCTCGAAAGGTCTTCTCAGGTTTCATCAAGTGTAAGCAATTAAAACAAAAATCTTGTTTCTTTTTTTTGTAAGATTTGGCTTCTATGAAATAGAGAGTTTCTCCACGCAAAAACAAACACTTTGGAAGCCAAAGATTGAGCCAAACTCTCGTTAGTACAACCACAAATCCAATTCAATTCAATTCACAGTTGCACTTTTTACAACATGCAACGAGAAGAAATAATATGAAAAGGAACTAAAGAATTGGGATTATGCAGTATACATTTTGAAAATACTTTTACCATTAAAAGAGAGAGAAAGAAAGGTTAGAGGTTTAAGCCATTGTCACACGTTATCTATTTTATTGCTTCTGTAGTTGCAGTATGAGGAAGTTGAAATCTAGTTATGTTTTATGCACTCCTTGAAGCTTTGTATTTACGGAATGGTTTCTTGAAGTAGGAACTCATCGGAGTCTTGGGTACAGGAATCAGTTTCCCAACCACTGCAAGTGGCCAGCTGCAGAGGGAAATAGCTTGGTGATTTATAGTTCTGAAGCAAAAGGTTTCTATGTTTCATGAGCATAGATAACTTCAAGTTGGAAGAAATTACACTAACCTGACAAGTCCGATGGCAATAGAAGCAATCCATAGTTCCCATCCCAATCTGACGGTATGAGCAAACTTTCCGAGGAAAGTGACGATGATTATCTGCAATTTCCACCACAAGTGTTTAGTATGAAGATAGTATGAAAGTGTCAAGAGAGTAGAAAAAGCAGAAAGAGTATTTGTGTTATTGTCCTACCTGAAGTATAAAAGTGACTCCAACAATTCCGATGAAGAGAGGGTTCTTAGTTACTCCCCGGAAAACATTCATTTCATCAGGTTTCCTTGCATTAAACTCGTTGAATATCTGGAATACTTGCGAGATTAAGACCCCAATTCATATGTTTTGAGACTGGAGATGAAATAAGAGTTGATTTGCTTACTTGACACATAACGAAGGCATTGAATATCATTGTGTTCTTCACTTCTACAGCATGTGCATGGTCGTCGTTGTTCAAGCCAAGAATGCCAAAGCCTGCAAAGTTGAGAACTAGGAGAACAGCCACTTGATAGAATGACTGCAACATCCCCAGATTATAATTTCAGAGACATGTCAACGTAGAAAAATGCTTTAGTAAAATTAATCAAGTTGTATTTTTGATAACTGGTTCCCTATAAATTAATCAACACCTGCACAAGTAAGTTCCTCCACATGATGTTTGTGATAAGAGGTTCCCTGCAAATCCAGCAACAAAACATCACGAACCATTCAACAGAATCTCATTTTGTCAATATAATTAAGTGGATTTTATACCTTCGTCCAACAGGGCTTCTATGCATAAGATGATCTGTGGGTGGCTCTGTAGCGAGTGCAAGTGCTCCAAGAGTATCCATAATAAGGTTGACCCAAAGAAGCTGCATCAAAGAACACCATTCTCTTTCTTTTATTCTCTATTTCTACCTTCTTAAAAGTCCAACAATTCAGAAAGCATCGAAGTTTCATGCTCGAGACACAGGGGAAGATTAATTAACCTGTACAGCCTTTAGAGGAACGTCACCAGAAGACATTGCTGCCACAACATTGATTACAAGAGCTGCAACGTTCACAGTAAGCTGGAATTGTATGAACTTCTGAATATTTGCATACACAGAGCGACCCCAGCGAACAACCTGGAAGGGTTAACAGAGTTGCAAGATTAGAAAGGCATAAAGAAGAGCTGTCGAGTATACACCCAGAGATGAAGGATAAGCTAAAAGAAAATATTATCGATTATCTACACTAACCTTTACTACTGAAGCAAAATTGTCATCCAATATGATGATATCAGAACTCTCTTTCGCAACTTCAGTACCTGATATACCCATAGAGAGACCTATGTCTGCCTACAGTACAAAGCAATAAAAGAAAAGCCAGATTTGGAAATGAGACAAAACAAAACTTAATATAACCTGTAGAATCTCATGAAAAGGATAGAAGATTTCTAACCTCATGGAGTGCAGGAGCATCATTAGTACCATCCCCGGTGACAGCAACAACATCTCCATTTTTCCTTAGGGCTTGAACAAGCAAAAGCTTGTCATTAGGAGAGGACCTACCCATCACCTGCATTGCACCTCAAGTTAATGTTCGAAATAGCAGCAGCAAGGTCATATGATCATTGACTATAAAATTGTCATACCGTTATTTTCTTGGCTACTTGTTCTCTCTCTTTTTCAGATAGCTCACGGAACACTTTTCCTTCAATGATAGTAGGCTCCACCGCATCTGTATCTGAATCAAGTATACCACACTCCAAAGCAATTGCTTTTGCTGTTTGAAGATTGTCTCCAGTCACCATTCGTACCTAAATAATACAGATGGTTTATTATAACCGTTACTGATGGGCTGACCATCTATATCAAACAAAGTGATGATTTTGAATCATATCATTTCATGTAATCACCTAAATGCACAACCAGAAAGCATAATTGGAAAGTTAGAAGAGGCTAGGGGCCTACCTTAACACCAGCACTTGTGCAAATTCTCACTGCTTCTCTGACACCAGGACGACAAGGATCCTATATAGCGCAAATAGTTGTCAAAAGAGCAAAAGCAAGGGAAATAACAAAGTGAATACATAAAACAAACCTAAGTTATCCAACAAAGGCATTCAGAAGGCCTACCTTTATACCAACGATAGCAAGCAAAACCAATTCATCTTCTGGTAAAGCCCATTTATCCAACTCCTCCTGTTTCTTAGGAACTTGGTTCTGCTCATGTGCTCTGCACGCAATAGCAACACACCGCAAGCTATTTTTTGCCATACTATCAATAGCAAGTCTGAAAAATTCCTGTAAAACAAACACAAATGTTTTTGAAATTTGAGATGAGAGGCATAGTATAATGTGTCCTTCAAGTGAAATTTAACAATATTTTTATTTTGATACCAGTCCCTTCCCTTATTTATTCTCTAACACAATAAGGTTTTAGAGAGATAGTAATTTACAAATATTTATAGACACCTCACCTTCTGGCTATCAATAGGCTGCAGAGTACCGTTTGAGTCCATATATTGTGTGCAGCAACCCAGAACTATCTCAGCTGCTCCCTTCCAGTGAATGAAAACTTCAGAATCACCCTGCAGTGAGTTAATATACTCACATCAGCTTCATAGATTAACTTGTTTATTATTTCCTCATTGAATGACGATGAGAAGATTTTCATGTGTTTAATCTCTGAAAATCCAGCAGAGAATAGCGGTAAGCAGACGCGACTGCTTACAGAAATGCCTCCACATTTGTTAATTAGTTTCATAATTTGAAAATTTGAGAGAGGACTAAGAAATTACTCGAAGCACAGCAACACCTCCACGCTTTTTCTCTGAATTGAAAGGGAAAGCATGGATGATAGCAGACTCGGACCTGATGGTATCAAACCTCATCCCCAACTGTAAAATAGCTTCTTTAAAATATTGGCCATACAGAGGAAAACTATGTGATGGACCAGAGGTCCAGAGTAAGCAAACATTTAATACCTTATACGCCCAAGACAGAATAGCCTTCTCTGTAGGAGATCCAGAAATCTCCACCTCTCCACCATCCTACAGTAAAACAACATTAGCACTAAATATCTATTATTTGATAACCACAGGATGAGCGTAGAGTAAAGATGCTTGTTTCAATCCATATGAACTTAAAAGATTCGACAGTGATGGAGTAGAAAATCACCTTGGGACGGAAAATGTTTCCTGTGGTGTTCTGTGCCACACCCTCACTTATTAAGGCAACAAGTTTAGAGTGGAGCCCAGAGGGGTTGTCTGCTACATCCATCTTTGATCCTCCAGCGTATGTCTCAACCACAGTCATCTGTATTTTTGTGAGGGGTAAAATTAGCTATCTAGAAGGGTATGATGGTTTTCATGTCAATGAAGTAGGTCCATTCATGCTGAGTTTTACTGGAGACTCACCTGATTCAAAGTCAAAGTTCCAGTTTTGTCACTGCAGATTGTTGTTGCTGAGCCCATGGTTTCACAAGCTGAAAGCCTCCTAACCTGTTTTACAGTCGAAACGTGGTCAGATAATAACCAAAAAGGATTAACTTACGCGAGAAGACCCGTTTGATTCTTACCAAAGCTTTGTCTGCCATCATCTTTCGCATTGAGTAAGCCAAACTACAAATATGGAGTCAAGCAAAAGTAGAACAATACATGAGATAAAGTTAGTTATTTTCTGAGTAGATTTATTTGAAGTAAGACTTACGTGAGGGTAACTGCTAGAGGAAGACCCTCAGGCACTGCCACAACCACAATGGTAACCTAAGAAAATGCAGGAATTAGTTGATGTCTGTGAATAACAATCACGAAAGTGAATTAATACTTACAGCGATTGTAAATATCTTTACACAGTCATCAACAATGTCACCGAGACTAGTCGTCCCTTTAATAAACTGGGTCGCCCCACTAGGATCGTGAGTATTTCCGGTAAAGTATCTGAAAAAAAAGAACGAAGTTAGAATCCAGAAGATATATTGACCAAGATAAATCAGGTTACCTGAAAAGAAGAGCCACCAAGACAACAAGAGCCACTGTGAGCCCCACTATTCCAATGAAGGTTGCAAGACCATTTAATCGCACCTGTTATAAGATTAGCAAAAGGAATTGTTAGGCTTCTTCAAGACATTCTGGGACCATTACCCAATGAATACAGTGATCAATATGATGTACCTGCAAGGGGGTTTCTTCACCAGTATCCTCTGAAATACTTGCCATCAACAATCCCCATTCAGTGTTGATTCCAACACCAGTAACCTGTTAAAAAACTCACACGGAATGACTACCAGAAAGAATATGTAAAGAAAGAACTCAGAAAATGAGAAGAGCCTCAAAGATTTACCAGCATACTACCGACTCCGTCAGCTACTTTACAACCAGACATTAGAAAAGGGGATTTTTGATCCTTGTGAACCTGCAACAAAGGTCTCTGTTAGCAAGTAGAAAGAGAAGATGAGCATAAAATTGCACAAGCACAACCATGATGAACTCACAATCTTGCTTTCACCGGTCATGCTAGATTCATCGATAGAAAGAGAATGACCACTAATTAGCACTCCATCCGCAGGGACCTAGATGGACATAATACATAAGCCCAAAGTGTAATTTAATTATGAAGCCACAGAGGGAATGTACTGACCGAGTATGCTTACCTGGTCACCTATTCTTAGAGGTATTACATCTCCGACAACAACATCATAGATTGAAATCTTCACTGTTCTACCCCCTCTCATGACCTGTAAGAATTTTCCTTGTACTTAATTTTCAGCTCGAAAACAGAGAATTTCATGCAAAAATAAAAGATGTTAAAGCAAGCACCTCTAGTTGTATATTTCGTTTTTCATCGTTGAGGTTCTGAAACTGGAGAGATTGGCGATAGTCACTGACAGCTGAAAGAACCAGAATAAAAAGCGTAAAGAAAGATTCAACATAAATGGAATAAGAACGAGATTAGGAATGGTTTTAAGAACTTGATGTCAAACAAAAATACAAAATGCAGGCAATTGACAAAAAACAATGTTCAGTACCAGTAACCATAATGACAAGCAAAACTGCAAACGCAATGCTTCCACCATCAAGCCAACCTTCTTTTAAACCCTGATTGAAGTAGTAACCAGAAGAAAGTAAATAAGAGAGATATACAAATGTGTTTCCTATTTTGGAAAACTAAGAACTTGATGAAACGAAAACATACCTCTGTCTTTATTCCCAATGCCAATGATGTTACAGCCGCTATGATCAAGATGATGAGAGTTAAATCTTGCCAAGCTTCCCAGAGGAACATCTTTGGAAAACAGAACGTCAAAAACGTTTGAGTTAGCCACGGCCACAGAAGTAAATAAAAAAAGATTTTTGAAGAAACCGCCAGAGTTGCTTACAAAAAAGTTTTTCCCCTTCTTCTTTGGATACGTGTTAGATCCAAAAGCATTCTTCCTATCCATCACTTCTTTCTCATCCTCATTGATTCCTAACTCCAGATTCGACTTCAACTTCTCTGCAACACCTTTCACCTGAAAGGTAATAGGAAATGTCAGTATCATGAAAGCTGCCTATATGACACACATGGAATGCAATCCGAGTCATGAAACATACCCCTCCATGTTGTTGCAAACTGGACATGTTCTGGTTCCTGGTCATTGTTACAAGTTTTTCAAGTTCAATGTCAAAGTTATCAGTTGAACCTGTTGGAGCTGATGATGACCCAAACGTTGATCCTAGAGAAAACAAGATTAAGTAATACGAGAAAACAAAACAGAATTTGATAAACTTATGGGAAAAGATAAAAAAAATGAGACCATACCAAATTGTTGTTCCCCAGCCAACTTAAAAAGCAGTGCTGCCTGATTCATATAATGAAATCACTGATGTGAGATCAAAGAAAAAACTTGAGCATGTGCTCGGATCAAAAGCTTGAAATGATAAGAGGATAATAGAATACCCTGATGACTTGAGCATGTGCTCGGATCATCCTCCTGCGATTGTCATTCTGTTCTTCTTTATTTAGATCCAAAGTGTATCGAAATCGACGTGATGCGTTCAATACAAGTGACGCTTGCTGCAAATTCACACGATCAAATCCGAACGAATTTCAGTCAATTGATCGCAAGAGGCATTGGAATTAGGAAAATCGAAGGAAGAAAGATACCCTCCAGCGACGGAGAGATTCAGCGGGGACGTTCTTAGTGTTATCAATATCGAAAGGATCATCAGGATCTTGTTGAAGCTCTTCATGATCAGAATGTTCTTCTGTTCTAGCAGACCCAGCTTCCATGTCATCATGCCGTCCTGACATTGAAGTCAGAAGCAATCCGTTGCTAGACGAAGTGCTCATTCTTCCTTCCTTGGTCTCACCCAGCTTTCTCTTCTTTCCTCTGTTCGTTTTTCTCAGAAGGAAAAATCTCCAGACGAAAGAGAAATGGCAAAGAAAGAAAGGAGGAAGAAGACGAAACAGAAACGACCTTTTTCGATTTGATTTGGTCTCGTAAGAAGAGAGGCAATACAAACCGAAAAAACGCTCTCTCTCTTTCTTTCTCTTACCTCTCTGTCAATCACAGAGATTACAAGAGAAACTCATTTTTGAGCTTCCAACAATGTTTTACTTTGATTACCCAAATAAAAAACAATAATCTAGAAAATAAAAAAAAAAATATACAGAGAAAAAAACTCAGATTGAATTAAAACATTACTAATTTTGGTCTGGTTTTGCAAGAAAATGCGGAAAGTTCGTTTTGTTTGTTTTTTTGCGTTTTTCATGGCAAAGAAATTTTCCCGGGAAAAAACATTACTTTTTATTATTCCTTGTTCTTAGATCTAACTACATTTTTATAATATTAAATAACTTCATATAAGAAAATTTATCAAATTTTGAAGAGATAATATAATGAATG
This sequence comes from Biscutella laevigata subsp. laevigata, assembly GCA_900406315.1. Classification (NCBI taxonomy): domain Eukaryota; kingdom Viridiplantae; phylum Streptophyta; class Magnoliopsida; order Brassicales; family Brassicaceae; genus Biscutella; species Biscutella laevigata. The sequence goes on from OVAU01002017.1 coordinate 10,287, forward strand.
GTGGAATATATCTAGAGAGAGAGAGAGAGAGAGAGAGAGAGAGAAGAATAATGAAGCTGCTGAGAAAGTTCGTATAAACCTGATGAACGTGTGTACCATAAAGGTCACTTGGGTTGCACGACATGACCAATCATTGTTATGGGATTTTATATTTAATTATTCCGATATCTTCTAATTTTAATGTTCCTTGTCACTAATTATTTAATTGATAGTTCTTATCAATACAATAAAAAGTTTACTCTTTCTAAATCTGAGAACTCTTCATAAGGTTTTTTCTCCTTTTCATAAGTGAGCTCCTAACTAACTGAAGTGTATCTTATAGAAAAGATCAATTCGTTCATAGAGATTACATCACAGAGATCAAAGGAAAGATAAACAACTGTTTCTGTTGAGATCTTTTCTTACTTGCAATGGGTTTCTCAATCTTCATTGTCTGCTATTCCAATTATTTGATCAGCTTCCTGATTTGAGTTCTGCAACAAAGTGATTGAAAAAGGTAAATGCATGTCATCACAAGAACTCCAGGTCTATGAAATTCCTTTAAAGCACAATAAGTACAGTTAGAAAATGATGTTGCTCACGTCATTGTTATTCGCAGGCAGGTTCTGGGATGCTTGAGGAGGAGTAGCTTTAGATAAGTCTCTAAGAGTCCCCTGAAATTATTAGATTAGACTGAATTATAAGTAATCCTTATTGAGCCAGAAGTGATAGATATTAGAAATAAGTTATTAGCTTGCCTTGTTTGCCCACATTAGTCCACATGCATTACAAAGTGTTCTTGGCCCTTCAGGTCCACGTCGCATCATTGGAGTTGACTTCTCACTGATGCCACAGTGCCGACATCTAACATGTTCACAACAGTTTGAAGAAGAATAATATCATAGATAAGCTCTGTCGACTTAACAGTACCAAGCTATAAATCCGTTCATATCATCTGATGCAACAACATAGTTGGTTCAGTTATCGTAATCTTCTAGCAAATGCGATTTCAGATCCAGGTATGAAATAAGTGATGCCTTGATGATAACTATGGAGGTGAAAATAAAGTCCCATAAAGGTTTCTAAATCAATTATATCCATGTTTTAGAGTTGATTGAGTGAGGCTAATAACAGGTTGGTTGAGATTTATAATTAAAACCAGATAACTGCTGTAAACATTTAAAGCACTTTTGACTTACAAAACCTCTTGCTTCTGAGCCTCACACCCTTCTAAGGCCCAGCTTTCGCTTGACCCCCACTCTGATCCATCTAACGCAGAATCATCATTGCTTGACTTGGAAGATGTAAACTGACCTTTCTTCCGATGCATTCTGCGATCGGAAAACGAGACTTGAATTACAATTTACTAAACAGCATACTAAAAAGAGGGATATAATCAAAGCCTAGATGTTGATTTAAACATAAACATACCTCGAGGCTACCTCTTTCCTGACTGTGTAGCGAATTGTCTTATCGAAGTTTCTCCCCTTTCGTTTCTCTTTAAATCTGATCAAAGAGGCTAACCGTTGTGTGACACTATGCCTTTGAGGAGTATCAGATAGACCCTAGTTCATTTGTTAGTTAGCAACAAACTAGAGTGAAACTTGTTTCCCATATGGTATTAAATCTTTCTTTACTAGTACCCTATTGTTCTGATGAGAAGATCCTAGGTTTGTAGGGAGCACATTTGGTACTTCCTGTCCACCAAGTAATAAAAGCACAGCTTGAACCTGCAATAAAAAAACAACCAACTGAATACATTGACTATATATCGCTGTAATGAATTTAAGATACCATAACTAGACCATCAAAGAACCAAAATTACTGGGAAAAATAAAGCCACCTTCTCAGGCAGGACACGGTCAAAAACATAAACTTGTCCCTGAAAGGACAATGTCAATTGATCTCCATTTTCAATACCACGGTCTACAACTTCACAGTGATTATCAGGTGAGTTTCCAGGATGAGAAGGAATGTCTGTCTCCACTCCCTCATTCATCCCATCATCAGATTGGTCATCCATCATACCGTCTCCATTGTTGATATGGTGCAAGCCGTGATGTTCATATTGCACATGCATTGGATCCTGACCTACGCCAATGTGCATTCCACCATTGCTTCCATGAAGCTCATTCATGATCTTTACTCATCGAATTGTTACCGATAACATACAAAGAAACAAAATATTAATTAAGACTAGAATGTTCCTAAGTTGCCAAGCCAGGATAAAGGTCGAAGAAAGTAAAATATGATCACATTAGCTGAGTTTGCAAGACCAAGCAATGAGAGACCACAAAAATAGTCGCATAAAGGTATCTCATTTAAATGTTACTACATAGCAAGTTAAGATATGAAGTATGATTCTTAGTTTACAGAGATTAGAATGATCTCTTGAAGCTCTTGGAGAATATATTAGGAGTGATAAAACAAGGAGAGATCCATTCTTCTATAACAAAATTGGATGACAGTACGTATTCTAATCTCAAGTAACAACAACCAAACACTAAACCCTAACAATATTTTTCCAAATCCAGCAAAAAGATAGAATCATATAACTTTACATTATCAAGAGAAACATAATCTACATGGCATCAGTCAGATCCAATTAACAAAATTATACGTATTTTACGTTCCCAAACTTGAGCAAAGAACAAAATCAACGCAAAATGATCAGTATAACAATTGCAACCCCCAAATAGAATTGCTGCCAACTAAAAACCCTAGAAACTATAACCAGTTTAACAAGCCCATACAGTCCACTTCCCCATATCAGGGATATCCTCTTGAGGATGATTTCTGACTTCGATAAGAAAGGAAAAAGGCTATAAAATAAGTACCCGTTGTTCGGAGCGACCTCAGCGAGAGGTGTGAAGAACCAGAAAAGGATGCAGAGGAAATTCACGAAAAAGGACGAAGAAAAACTGGATAGATTGATTGATTTATACAAGAGCGAAAGGTTTAGAGCTCAAGAGTAAACGGTGAGGAGAGCGGAAAAGGAAGTTCTTTTATTGATTTGATTTGTTTTTTTTGGTTCTCTGATGACTAATCTAATCTATTAAAACAGGGTTTATCTACTTAAAAA
>OVAU01002018.1:0-13346 GCA_900406315.1 Biscutella laevigata subsp. laevigata
AAAAACACGACATATCAGATATGAAGAATGCATTCCTTCAAGGTGAGCTTGAAGAAGATGTCTACATGACTCCACTTGGCCTCGAAGATACCATTGATCTCTGAAAAGTTTTAAGTCTTACAAAGGCCATTTATGGCTTAAAGCAATCACAAAGAGCATGGTACCACAAATTGAGTAGAACACTCAAGGATCATGGCTTCAAGAAATCCGAGTCGGATCAGACTTTGTTGAATCTCAAAAATTCTCAAGGTATAGTTGTGGTTCTCATATACATAGATGATCTTATCATCTCTGGGACGACAAGGGGGGTATTCAATCCACCAAATCTTTTCTTGAATCGGTTTTTGATATCAAAGACCTTGGTGAGCTAAAGTACTTCCTTGGGATTGAAGTTTGTCGATCTCTGGATGGACTCTTCTTATCGCAAAGGAAATACACACTTGATTTATTAAGTGAGACATGTACTTCTGATGCAAAACCTGCCAAGACTCCCCTCGAAGATGGATACACGGTCAATCGAAAGGGGGAGAAATAAGTGGAGAAGTTCAAAGATATTTCACAATCCCGGAAGCTTGTAGGTAAGTTATTTTATCTAACACACGACCAGATCTTTGTTACGCCGTGAATCATGTTAATCAACACATGCAAACTCTTACAATATACCACTGGAACATGTTGGAGAAGATTCTTAGACATCGCAAAGGGAGTTCAGATCAAGTTCCTTTTGGATGGGAAAGAACTCTAGCACCGAGATTGTAGGGTATTGCGATGCAGATTAGGTTGTAGTTAGGATAAATAGAAAGTGCACGACTCGTTATCGCACCTTCATTGGAGGGAAATTGGTAACTTGTAAGAAAAGAAGCAAAAGGTGGTCTCTTGTTCAAGTGCAAAAGCAGAGTATCGAGCAATGAGGAAGCTTACAAAGGAACTCGCTTGGCTAAAGGCTCTCCTCAAAGATCTCGGCATTGAGCAAGCCACTCCTATAACCCTACATTGTGACAACCAAGCAACAATACATATTGCATCTAACTCAGTGTTTCATGAGAGGATTAAGCATATAGAAGTTAATTGCCATAAGGTCTGAGAGAAGATTGAAGAGGGAGTCATCCTCCCTTACTACACTAAAAAAAAAAGATCAATTGATAGACATTTTCACTAAGACTGCAAATCTCAAAGTATGAACTCACATCCATATCAAACTTGGAGTTTTAGACATTTCACTATCTGAACTCCCCTCATTTGTTAACATTTCCCAATTTTTCATCTTCCTTCTTTTTTTACTAATTCCACAAATTACAACTTCATCCAACTATTATTCATTGGGAAACCCCCAAAATTAAGTCAATTAATGGTTAAAAGTAGTAATATATATAATATTACCCGCATGTCAACCAGATCCTTGAATTGTATTCATCTATTATCATTAACTAGGAAAGTACTCGCTATGCGGCTTTATTTTTAAGTTTTATATTTCATCAATTATTTTATTCTATCTCTATCTTACTTTATTTAAATGTTTATTTAATATCGACAAAAAAAATGTTTATTTAATATATTTTAATCGTTATATTATATGGAATCATCTTTTTATTTTATTTTTACATTTAATTGTATTAATATATAATTATTAGGTATTAGAGATAGATAATTGTTTTTAAATTTATTGATATCTTTCAATATTAGGATTTAGTTATATTATGTTTAAAGAATTGCTTTAAATTAATTGATATCTTTTGTCATCTTACTGGTCAACAGAAACTTTTAAATTAATTATCAAATTTTGAAGCATGAAGACGAAGCATTTTTTTTTTTGTGTCTCGAGGTGAATACCAAGTTAAGAACTTCATTATGTTTTTCTATTATTTATCTTGTTTTTGTTCTGTTTAGATTTATAATAAAAAAATGATAAAGTTCCAAGGAAAAAATGTTATATAAACCAAATTGTGTTGTGTTCTTCTAATATAACTCTCTAATCAAAGTTCATATCTTTTGTTTCTTTTATTTTCTTTGTTTCAACTTTTATTCTTTTTCATTTGATAGTTGAAAAGTGTGTTAAATTGAACCAATTTTTCTTTTTTGGTTAGTTCTTGTATTTTAAATTTTTTGGTAATAATCTCGGGTAGTACATGTATTTTTCTAAACTTTTGGTTAAACTTTGTTTAATTTCAGATTAAAATAAATTAAAAAAACTCAGTTAGGTTCGGCGAGAACCAAATGAAACATAATTTTGTGGTGATCATTTAATTTACCCAAACCAAAATTGATACGAAAACCAAATCCGATTTGGTTATGTTCAGAATTTTTGGTTCAGGTCAAAATGATTAGTAAATTTAAAATGGAGGTTCGATTTGTTTTGGTCCATGTGGACAAAGTTCCACTCACTCTTCAATTTTAACTGGTTCGATTCAGTATACCTTTAGTTACTTGAATTACCCAATAATCGTTGATTTGACTCAAACCGAATCAGACCCATGGTGTTTATGTATTTGTCAACTTATCATAAGTTTCCCTATGTTCGAGTGTTTGTTGCTTACTAAATGTCATTGAGGTCAAGATCAGGTTGAGTGTCTTGTTTTACAAAAATTGAATTATTTTTTGTCAAAACAACGTCGTTTTAGGGGTGTCACATGTCGTCACAAGAAATCATCTTCTCTTTTTTATATATTAGAGGACAATTTAAGGGGTTTGTGCTGTAAAAACCATTGCAGTTATAATCTCTCTATGTGAAAATTACAAATCAAACTCATCAAATCATAGTCTGTAATATAACCCCCAATAGTTATAGATTTCAAAATTTATATATACTTGTGTATAATGTTTTGATAAAATCTCAAACTAACAGAAGTACTAAAAGTGATTCAATTGTGTAGATATAATTGTGCTAGAGGCTGATAAAAACCTTTTAGATGTGAAATTGAATGTAGGTGGATTCAATTGTTTTGTTTCTTTTGTCTATGGTGAACCAAGAAAGGAAAAGCGGGCTTATCTGTGGGAAAGGTTATCAAGGATTGGCTGTTGAGAAAGGATTTGTGGTGTATGGTAGGAGATTTTAATGCCATCCTGGATAATTATGAGAAGATTGGTGGTCCTGATGGATCGGGAAGTTGTTGTATGAATTTTAGTAATATGATTCGTGTGTGCGAAATGGAGCTCCTTCACAGCAGTGGGAACAGTTTTACTTGGAGTGGACGTAGAAGGAATTATTGGATTCAAAGTAAGTTAGACAGAGGATTCACAAACAAGGCGTGGATGAATATGTTTCCGATGTCGAATCTAAGGTTTCTGGAAAAATGAGGATCTGATCATCGCCCTGTTCTGATTAAGTTGGTGTCTTCACAAGAGTCCTACAGGGGATGTTTCAGGTTTGACAAAAGATTGATGTTTAATGATGAAGTGAGGTTGGATATTTTGATATCTTGGATTGGTATCTCCCAAGATAACAGGTCCTCAGTTGCAGACAGATTACGACTTTTTCGGAAGTCTCTTAGCTCCTGGACGAGGAAACACAAGATCAACTCAGGAAACAAACTGACTGAATGCAACAGAGCGCTTGAAATCGAGGAGTCGTCAAACAATCCGAACAAGCTCAGAGTGTGGTCTCTAAAGAAAGAGATTATGAATCTACACAGAGAAGAAGAAAAATTCTGGAGACAAAAAAGTCGTGAAAAATTGTTAAAGGGAGGAGATCACAACACTAGGTTTTTTCATGATACAGTGAAAGGAAGTCGGACGCGCAACTGCATTGAAACATTGACAGACGATCTAGGCTTTGTCCACAGATCAGAAGCCTCAAAGGCCTCTATTGCAATACAATACTTTACAAATCTGTTCCAATCGACTAATCCCACAAACTTCAGAGAATTCTTCACAGGTTTTCGAGCTAGAGTTTCTGAAAGGATGAATAGAGATCTGACTAGAGATGTGACAAATCAGGAAATAAAAGATGCGGTTTTTTCTATCAAACCTTCGAGTGCACCTGGTGCACATGGTATGATTGGGTTATTTTTTCAACATTGTTGGGAAATCATTAAGGATTATATCAGTAAGGAAGTACATGGGTTTTTCTTGACTGGTGAATTCCCGGTAGAGTGGAACTACACCCAATTGTGCATGTTGCCAAAGATTGATAATCTGATTACCATGAAGGACCTTAGACTTATAAGTCTATGCTCGGTGATGTTCAAAGTTGTGTCCAAAATGTTAGTCTAAAGCCTCCAACCCTTCTTAGGTGAGTTGATTTCCCCCTTTTCAATCTGCCTTTGTAGTTGAACGCTTGATCTCTGACAACATACTAATAGCGCATGAGGCTATTCATGCTCTTCAGACGCATCCAACAATCTCTAAAGGGTTTGTTGCAATGAAAATAGACATGTCGAAAGCGTATGATAAGGTAGAATGGGCTTATATCGAGGAACTCCTCAGGGTCATGGGATTTCATGGAAGGTGGATTCAATGGATAATGTTCTGTATATCCTCGGTCTCCTATTCGGTTTTAGTCAATAACCAGCCTCATGGATTTATCAAACCACAGAGGGGACTTAGAAAAGGTGATCCACTCTCACCTTTCCTTTTTGTTTTGTGCACTGAAGGGCTTTCTCATCATCTGGAGATGGCGGATCGAAGTGGAACTATTAAAGGGGTGCAATTTGGAGCAGATGGTCCATCGATTAATCATCTGCTTTTCGCAGATGATAGCCTTTTCCTGTGTAAAGCTGAGGCATCCCAATGCAAAGCTCTCCATGACATCCTAACCAGATATGGAGAAGTTACGGGACAGGTTATCAATGTTGATAAATCCGCTCTGACCTTTGGGAACAAAATTGATGCCTCTATGAAACCAATTATTAAGCAGATTTTCAGAGTTATGAACGAAGGCGGAGTAGGGAAGTATTTGGGACTACCTGAATGCTTCAGTGGTTCTAAGGGAGCAATGCTAGCGTATCTCTCAAATAACCTGAACTTCAGGTTATCTTCGTGGTTCTCTAGATCACTGTCTATGGGAGGAAAAGAGGTGTTATTGAAAGCAGTAGTTATGGTGATGCCCGTGTTTGCTATGTCATGCTTTAGAATCCCCAAAAGAACTTGTAAATCGCTAACATCAGCAATGAAAAGCTTTTGGTGGAACTCTCAAGAAGGAAAAAAGGAAGATAAATTGGATAAGCTGGGAAAAAAATGTGTCTGCCAAAGAAGCTTGGAGGTATGGGTTTTAGAGACCTTCAGGGTTTTAATCAAGCACTGCTATCAAAGCAAGCTTGGAGAGTGTTGCAGTCTCCAGAGAGTCTAATGGCTCGCTTTCTCAAAAGAAGATACTTCAGAGAAGGGGATTTTCTTGATGCAAGCTTAGGGCAGAGACCCTCTTTTTGCTGGAGAAGCATCTTGCATGGTCGTGAACTGCTGAAAAGGGGCATATCTCGGAGAATAGGCAATGGCAAATCAACACACGTTTGGACGGACACTTGGATTTTTGATGGTCTTTGGAGATTTCCACTTCTGAAAAACAACACCGTGAACCTTGACCTAATGGTGGTTAACCTTATAAATGTTGAGAATAGAGATTGGCGGATAGATAAGCTGAAAGAGATCTTTATGGACAAGGATGTGGAAATCATTAGGAGGATCAAACCAGTAGTTGAAGTGGAGGATTATTGGGTGTGGGGGAATAATAAGTCAGGAGATTTTAGCCTCAAATCAGCCTATTGGCTGTCCACTCAGGAAAATCAGCAACTAAGGCTGAGGGAAGCGGAGTACCAACCGAGTCTGAATGAGCTTAAGAACCAGATTTGGAAGATGGAAACTTCTCCGAAAATCCGTAATTTCTGGTGGAAGGTGCTTAATGGGGCCATACCAGCTAATGACAACCTAATAGCAAAAGGGTTAAGAGTTGATGGTAGGTGTCAAAGATGTGGTGAAGAGAGCGAATCGATCAACCATCTTCTCTTTACCTGTACTTTCTCTCGACAGTTCTGGGCTCTTGCTGGTAATCCACATCCTCGAAACGGATGGAGCGTAAACTCAGAATATGCCAACATAAATTTCCTGCTCTGCAGCCTGCATAATTCTTTGTGGCCGAATGATGTTATTAAACGGATCCCTTGGTCCCTCTGGTTCTTATGGAAAAGTAGAAATTCGCTTGCCCTCCAAGGAGAACTTTTTTCAACAGAGCAGATTGTAAATAAGGCGAAAGAAGAAGCTTGTCTATGGCATCTGGCCCAAGAAGCAGATGATAAGGAGATAGTCCAGGAAAAAACTATCAAAAGGATTGACAAACGAAGATGAAGACCACCACCAGATCCTTTGCTTAGGTGCAATGTTGGTTTCAGCTGGGATAGTGTGTAAGGAGGGATGGCTTGGGTTTTAAGGGATGGTCTAGGTAGCGTTTTGTTGCATAGTAGGTCGGCAACTATGGGTGTGGACTCTAGGATCCAGATGATAGCAAATAGCCTTTTTTGGGCTATGCAAAGTATGATAGATCTTAGGAAAGATAGAGTAGTTTTTGCCTTAGATTCAAAGGAATTGGTGGGGACTGTAAATAGACCCAAGGCTTGGCCTTCTTTTTGGTATTATGGCCTTAAGATAAGTGCTTTAGGGTCTCATTTTTTGGAGTGGAATCTTGTGTTAGAAACCTTCTCTTCGAACCAAATTGCCCGTAGGATAGCATCAAGTGTGATTAAGTATAACCTTGTTCATTCTTATATTGACTCAATGTTCTGTGTTTGAAGGAGATGGATGATTTGGTGTAAGGAGGCTTCTCCAAGATTCCATGGAAATTTTTTGGGTTCTACTTGGTCTTATGCCATGCCCGGGCATAGTTTTTGTTTTGAACTGATTCTGATGGTCGTTTGTTTTGACCGGGCGAAACCTGCGCAGTGTTTATAATGACGTTTGGGTTAATTTCCCTTATCAATGCTAAACCTTCTTGAAAAAAAAAAGTTATTCAAACTCATGATCCCTTAAACTGCAAAATATATAATTTACCAAATTAACATTTTAATGTCTTCTTAAATATTACATCATTATTATTATATATATTACGGTTTCGCAAACATTTTGTTATGATTAGAATTAGTTCGATTTGTTTTTAGTTTGGACTCGGTTATTACTAATATAAATATAACTAATATTTTATTATAGAATTTTTTACATATATTGGATATCTATTTAATTTTCGGTTTAATATCTATTCAGTTCTAATTATTGGTCATAGAAATTTAACATGCATTGAATCTTTGTCACTTTCAATTCAGTTTGAAACTTTATAATTCAGGCTAATGCAGTTAAGAAACTCTGAACCAACAAAATAATCAATTGATCCTAAATTTTTATAATCAAATCATCGAAATCGAAAGAATATTGTCGAAAACTGAATAAGTACACAAATATTTGAAATAAAATTATACAAAAATCTATTAGTTATACTTATATTAGTTATAACCAATTTTAAACCAAAACCAAATCGAACTAATTTGAAATTCCTACAAAATAATTTATGAAACCATATTATATATATATATATGATAGTGTAATATTTATCAAAAAGTTAACGTGGAAATTTGTTAGAGTGTATGTTGGTTATGCACAATTTAAAATTTATATATTACGGGTTGATTGTGATTTGGTGAATTTGATTTACATTTTTTACATATTAAAGATATAGTTGTAAAAGTTGCCATAACTAAGATTTTTCAAAAATCCATTATTAAATATTGTTTTTTCATTTTATTATAATGACATAACAGTAATATTTTAAAATAATAAATTTCTTTATAAATGCAATTATGAAATCATATTAGATTTGTTTATTATAATGACATAACAGTGACTTTATCATAATGACATAACCGTGATTTTATTATAATGACATAAAAGTGAAATCAATGAAATGTCTCTTTGGCATAATATAAAAATAATAAAAAATAGTATAAAATTTCACTTTTCACAAAAAAAAAAAACTATTTTGGATATTATAATAAATAAAATTTTGCATCTAACCAACTAGTAAAATTCATGTAAGAACCCTATAATATTGGTTACAATTTTGAGAATGACTCAAAACTCCGACCGGGTAAGTAGTAATATCAAGTATTTTATCATTGGATTAACGTCTAATTAAACATTCATTAAAGATAAAATTAAATATTGATGTGAAATTCAAGTTTTATTGTTATAGATAGACACATAGATATTATAAATATGGTTCAAATTCTATCTTTAATAAATGCTTTTTTAAAGTGATATTTTTTAACAATATTTAATGTAAATATTAACATTTAAAAATATTTATATTTCTAAAATAAAATTATAGAGATTTGTTTTAACTATTGATTTTAGTGTAGAGTTATCTCCACATCTCCATATCATCCCGACATGTCAAATAGATGGCTTTTGGACGGATATTGGACCGGTCAATAGAATTAGATAGTGCTTGTCGGATTTTACGAGACATGTTAACTAGGAAAAAAGAAATTCAAAAATGCTCGTCAATCTTTCATGTGTGATTGAAAGATTATTATAGACTATGAAATGTCTTCGGAGGAGAACGTAGTTGGTGTTCGAGTGGAGACAGATAAAAGACCTCTTATATTGACCAACTTTCAAAGCCAAACTAGATATTTTGTAATCTTTGTACCTTTTTTTTTTTTTTTTGTTATTTTTAGGTATTGAACGGTGTAGTAATTTTTTATTATTTAGAATACGCAATTAGAGTAGGTAAAAAGTATCTACTAATAATTTTCTATTTACTAGTTAATATGTAGCGACATGTAAATTAATATTAAAATAATATATGAAATTGGCCTAGCTCCCTCTCGCTCCTATTCTCTCTCTCGAATCTATCTCGCCGGGGAAAAATAGTAGAGCGGTGGAGCTACCAGAAACTTGCGACTGGTCACACACTCTTGCATCGCGAGCATCTTCTCCCCCTTTCTGGAGGCCGCCTCAGTTCGTCTCCGGCAGAGAGCCACCCCCTGCAGATCCTCTCTTCGGCGACGAGTGCACGGCCCCAACCTAGCTTCGGAAGCCGGAGATCCTCGCCCACCTCGTAGATCTTCGATTTGACCACTCGTCTCCTCCCTCCTTCGGCTTAGATCTAAGGCAGAGCACACCCATACTCCTTCTCCTCGCATTGAAGCTTTTCTCTGTTGGCCCTCTCTCCTCTCAACGATGGTAGATTTTGTTGGAGTCATCGGAGAAGCCCTTTAAGCCTCGGTAAGTCTGTTTCCCTTGTTGGTCATCATTTCCTCGTGGCGTCGTCCGGTTGGGTCCCGTTCGCGGATCCACGACAGAGAGGTTTGCTACGCTCGACGAATACTTCTTTGTCGGTTCGGTCCTCATGCGGGGCGATAAGAACCGGTCTGTGGCGGCCTTCTGCGTCTCTGCACCGTGGTAGACTGGATTCGAGGCTTTGTTCGTAAAAGACATCGACAACGGTGGATCGACGGCGTAGGAGGAGGCAGCGGCAATAAGTCTAGTTAGAAAATTAGGGTTTCTGTCTTTGGGTTGGGCCTTTGTTTATTAATTTATGGGTCTGATTGAGCATGCGTAAATGAACTCATTTTGTATGAGCTTATTTATTTTTAATGAAAAATCTTAACAAAAATAATTAATATTAAAATATTGAATAGTTAAAGTAGGCAAATTTTGTAATAGATTTTAGATGCACATAGTGTGCAATCATGTCCCTATCTAAAACAACTTAGCAATCATGTCCACAAAACAACCAAATTTGTAACTGATTTAGACATTTTACTTGTTCTCTATCTTTTATTTTTTGCAAACAACCTGTTTTTTATTTTTATCAGCATTATTGTCTAATACTTTATTTTTGTTTCATAGTATTATTAAAATAATAACCATGCTAAAAAAAGTCAAAATTTATTAATAAGGTGGCCAAAAAACGTGAGCTACCTACACATATGAAAACATTTGTTTCTCATTCTTCCTCATTCCATTTTCTAGGTTAGTTTATTTCTCAATTTTTTATTTTTTACAAATAATTTTATTTTAATTACATAAATATAGTAATAATAAATAACCAATAATAATTTTATTTTGATGAATAATATTTGTAAATAATATTATTTTATTAAGAAAAATTTGTAAAAATATTTCTAAAATTTATCTATATTTTTAAAAAATTTATAAATAAGAGTTGGATTTAAAATTATTATAATTTTGAAATAATTAAAAAATTATCAATAAACTATTGAATTATATTATTCATTCAATATAATAATTTTAGGTGCCACTCTTTTAAAATCCATTTTACCTGCTTTGCTTATTAACTGCTTTGCTTGTTTAACTGCTTTACTTGGATATTAACTAGTGAATTATTAGTGAATTTATTTTACCCACTTTAATTACCTACTTTAAACAATAAAAAACTGTTTCACTATTCAATACCCGGGAAATTTGGTTTTATTTGGTTTTGGATTCTCTTTGGTTTCTTTTACCTTAGATTTAACACTCAAAAATTTAACAATATTCATTTTCATTCATTTTATTTCGGATTTGTTTTGAAAATGAAGATTATGTTGCAAATATCAACAAAACAGGCGGTCAATGTCGAAAGAACTAATACATAAACGTTTATTGTCTAATTCACTAGAATATATGGAAAAAAACTATTAAAATCTTTTATATTAGTGTTGACAAAAAACATAGACTCTAATCTATTTAATATATATTTCACAAAAATTATAATTCAATTTTATAATAATTTTATATTATTAAATTATATCAAAGAGACATTTCACTTTTTAACAAGTATCCAACTATTATAAAGAGACTATTATTACTGACTTTGCAATTTTAAATCGGCATATATTCCTATTATATGAAACAATTAAAACTAGATAGAATTGTACTCTCATCTAAAAGCTGTGTTATTTATTCTTTAAATATATATAGTTGTGTAGAAGATTCAGAAGCTAAAATCGGTGACATTCACTTGAGATGCACAAAGCATCTCTCAGATCAAGTGTTGGATTAGATTAATTATGCTTCATCACTATCATCAAATCATAGATTAATTACGAAATAAAAAGAACTAAAAAAGCCTTTACAAAATTCAATTATGATAAGATGGAGATCACTCAGTGGTGGCTAGTGATTTTAGGTTCGATTCTGCCAGCAAATCTCTTCAGATTATAATCAGAAGAGGGAGCTATATATCCTCATCGCAATCTCCAATTTCCTCAATAATAAGAACGATTTCATACCAAAACAAACCCAACAAAATTTCTAGAGATTTGTAAAACAATACCAGATCTATTCGAATATTTATGAAAAAGAGGTTTGAGAGAGAGAGAGAGGAGGCTCAGTTCAGCGGGATTATCGACACAGAAACGAATCTCCAGTTAATGAAAGAAACGCCTAATTCCGGTCTGTTGAGCTTGAATATTCCGAGTCTTCATTGCCATAACTCTCTCTCATATCGCTATCTCAATTAAAAACCAACGATGAGAGAAAGACTTAAGAATTCATTGAAAAAACGATGGGAATCGGACGAAGAACGACAAAAATAAAACATACACAAAAGATGAATATGATCATACTTTCGGCGACNGAAAGACTTAAGAATTCATTGAAAAAACGATGGGAATCGGACGAAGAACGACAAAAAGAAAACATACACAAAAGATGAATATGATCATACTTTCGGCGACTGCTCGTTCTTATAGAGGAGCGCAATTAGGGTTTTGCTTTGTGTTAGATCGAGTTATGTAGCAGCCCATTTTAGGCCCGTTAAAACTTGGCTCATGTTTTCATTTAAAGTCGGTTCGATTAGGGTGGCCGAAATTCCCTGATCCAATCATTTCAATCCCAACCGAAATGCTTGAAATTAACCAAAAGTTGTTACAAAATAATCCAAACAAAAGTCGGGAGCTAGTAGCCTAGTTGTTAAATACTCCATCACATTCTCTGCATTGACAGGATTCGAACCTCCATTGATGAGGATTAAAATGTGGTATTTGAACCACTATATTACGATGACCAAAAAAAAAAAAAAATAATCCAAACAAAATTGAAAAAAAAAAAACTCAAAATCATTTACATTAACAGAAATCAATTATACGTATGGAAAGATTTATTATCTTTGCAAGTTTATCTACTGTTTTAT
Organism: Biscutella laevigata subsp. laevigata; assembly: GCA_900406315.1. Classification (NCBI taxonomy): domain Eukaryota; kingdom Viridiplantae; phylum Streptophyta; class Magnoliopsida; order Brassicales; family Brassicaceae; genus Biscutella; species Biscutella laevigata. The sequence continues at coordinate 12,119 of OVAU01002018.1, forward strand.
TTTAATATTTTGGAGTCCACTAGAATATGTAAGTTTCAAATTTAATCTTATATAATAAGACAAGATTTACAAATAATTGAGTCTTCTAATGATGTCAGATGTTCTCTCAGAAAATGACACTTGTCCGAAAGGATTCTCTTAAACTTGGGCTTTTTTTGTCAATTAACCAAGACTCTACAATACAAAGAGTCTTAATTTTCTCAACTCGAAATCTAACTATTTGTATTATGGGCCTAGAACTGAAAGAGTATGACAATATAGGCCCATTAATAAAATATCACCCCAGAAAACGAGGTCTACCAAAGGGTGGTATCTTTTCTCTTACGTTAAATAACGAATTAATTCTCAGAAAAAAAATTAAAACCAAAAAAAGAGAAACAATAACAACCAATGATGCCAATTAATACGATTAAGATCATAAACTTATAACTTATGTCAACGGTTTTATAGAGTCAACAAATATCAAAGAATAAATGTACATAAATAGAGAATCTCATTTCAAGGTATAAATAGCAATATTAGACACAAGCAAAATATCTAAAACTATTCATTTCTCCACTTCTACACATCTATGAATATCTTATATAATAAGACAAGATTTACAAATAAGTGAGTCTTCTAATGATGTCACATGTTCTCTCAGAAAATGACACGTGTCCGAAAGGAATCTCTTGGACTTGAGCTTTTTTTAGTCAATTACTCAAGTCTCTACAACACAAAGAGTCTTAATTTTCTCAACCTGAAATCAAACAATTTGTATTATGGGCATTGAACTGAAAGAGAATGACAATACATGTCCATTCATAAATTATCACCCCAGAAAACGAGGCCTAGCAAAAGGTGGTATCTTTTGTATAACAACCAATGATGCCAATTAATATGATTAAGATCATAAACTTATAACTTATAACTTATGTCAACGGCTCTATAGAGTCAACAAATATCAAAGAATAAATGTACATAAATAGAGAATCTCATTTCAAGGTATAAATAGGAATATTATACACAAACAAAATGTCTACAACCAATCATTCCTCCACTTCTACACATTTATGGATAATATATTATTCTCATTATACTACCAGAGAGTTCCTTTCGTAGAAACAGACGAACACTGACTCCACCTCGAAATCAAACGACCTTTCCAACCAAGATACAGTGCAAGCTACACAATCCCTTTCACTACGGAAAAAATATTAAAAGAAAATGCTACACGTTTCAAAGCGTT
>OVAU01002019.1:0-13345 GCA_900406315.1 Biscutella laevigata subsp. laevigata
TATATTCTTTAAAGTGACTATGAAATAATACTATAGAAATACACACTCAACATCCTCAAAAAAACAATTTTCCTTACTTTATCATCATCCCAATTCTTTTTGATGCATTGAACAAATCGTGAATTCTTCCTTCCAGAGATTAAGGAGAAATTGGAATCAGAGCTCTTGGCGAATTTTCCGGGAGGCAGTTATATATCCAAGTATGAACCGATGATCCATCACCAATTACATACCTTAACCCTTTCTTAGTCAGTATTATGCCTCCTAAAATCGATCTCGAGATAAAAGATGGTTTTTGACCAAGTCTTACATTTAAAATATATGTCGAATGAAAATACATTTGCTTGATCAGACACGCCATAAAATAGTTTTGGATTTTGCATTATTCTTCAGGCCTGTTCAGCTAACAAAGCTGTCAAGAATCGACCCTTGCTTTGGATTCAAATCGTAACGGAAACGCTTTGATGCGTGATTTTAACAATACTAGAATGGAAAAGAAAAGGACGCGAGATTTATCCAGTTCAATCTCTCAGATAAGAGACCTACGTCTGGTCAAAACAGATCCTGAATTCACTAGAACTTAGCTCAAACTTGAGCTCAAGAATGCCATCAATGGCGACTACAATCAGTTTCTTCTCTCTGTCTCTCTTCTTCTCTCTTTACTTTGCAATTCACAACATAATAGCAATAACGATCTTTTAAACGACTTTATAATGAGATCCACGTGTGAAGCACATGACTTGAGTAATTGAGGCAAAAAAAAGAAGCCTCTGACTTGAAGAGAGTCTTTCCTGAGATGAAGAACAATGGGCATAAGCTCACAAAACTCCTCTTGATCTTGGTTCTTCTTCTTCCTGTTCCATTAATGTGAATTCCCCATTCCGGATCATGAGTAAACTCACTCATCTTTAGCGTTTCAGCTTCTTCTTTGCTTGAATAACTCTTCTACAAACCTGTAGAACCTGAGTGATTGAGAATTGAATCCATACATTCAGCTAGTTACTCGAGGTAACCTGACCTTAGGCTTCTTTAACTCCGATGAACTCCAAAGCCTCTCAGAGTTTACTTATTGGGACTGACTTCGTAAAGATGCATGTTGGATTGTAAGTTGTGGCTATCTTTGCAATCTTGATGATTCCATCGCTAATCAACTCACAAATGAAGTGACATTTTACAGAGATATGTTTGGTCCTCTCATGGAAAACAACTTTCTTCGCAAGTGATATTGCACTTTGAGAATCACAGTGAATGATCACGGATTCTTGTTTGCATCCAAGTTCATTTGCAAGCCCTTTCAACCAAATTGCTTCTTTTGAAGCATCTGTGAGTGACATATATTCCGCTTCAGTTTTTGATAAAGCTACAACTCTCTGCAAGTTTGATCGCCAGCTGATGAGATTTTCACATGCTGTAAATACTAATCCAATTATGGACCTCCGCCTGTCTAAATCAGCTGCGTAGTCTGAGTCACAATAGTTTTTAATCACAAAATCTCCTTGTTGTTGTAACACAGTTTCTTCTTTACTGATTTGTTGATGTATCTTAATAGCCACTTGACAACTTGTCAATGATCCTTAATGGGTTTACTCATGAATCTGCAGACTAATCCTACAGAGTATGCTAGATCAGGCCTCGTGCCTATCATTGCATACATGACGCTCCAAGCCGCACTTTGGTAAGGTATGCTTCTCATATCTTCTCTTTGTACCTCTACCTTAATGTCTGTAGCTGTTTGGAGTTTGTAATGAGCGCCCAAAAGTGTTGAGACTGGTTTGGCTTGATCCATATCGAAGTTGCTTAGGACTTTCTGAAGATATCCTTGTTGAGATATACTTAGTTTCCTTTGTTTTCTATCCCTTGATATTTCCATCCCCAATATCTTTTTGTCTTCTCCCAGATCCTTCATTTCGAACTCAGAGTTTAGTAAAATCTTGAGCTCTATTACTTGTTGCTTCTGCCTTGATGCAATTAGGATATCATCCACGTATAAGAGTAAGTAGATATAGTCTTCTTCAGAAATCTTCTTATAGTAGACGCATGTGTCAAACTCGCTTCTTAGGTAACCACATTTCTGCTTAAAATCACTAAACCTTTGGTTCCATTGGCGTGGAGACTGCTTTAAACCGTATAGAGACCTCTTGAGTAAACAAACTTTCTCTGGAGATATCTTATCCACAAACCCCTCCGGTTGTGTCATTAGTATTCGCTCTTCAAGGAAAGAAAAGTTGTCTTCACGTCCATTTGTTGCAGTTCCATATCATAGTGGACTACCATTAATAGAATGAATCGAATTGTGTCGTGTTTTACCACATGAGAAAAGATGGTAGTCTACTCCTTCTTTCTGCCAGAATCTCATTGCCGCTGGCCTGGCTTTGAATCTTATGTCTTCTGCATCGTCCATCCCAACCTTTCTTCTAAATTGATAAATAGATATTTGGTCTTCTCATTATTGATTAAAGAGAAGCTAATATCTAATTATAATCAAACGTAGTAGAGGGTGGATACAAGTATCCGGGATATATCAAACCAATTTCGGAGTCTTGATCACGCATTAATTCTACAGAGACAAATGCTAAGTCTAGATAGATAACAGAAGATTGCTTTGTCACTAAACAACTCTATTGAAAACTAATGATTTGCAAGAAGAAAACTAAACGTCAACCTAAAGTTCACAAATTCGATTAAGGAGAGAAATAAAGAGAAACTAAGCGAATGATTTAAGGTTATTGACTCGGGTGGTATACTTCTTATACATACTACTCATTAACAACATCTAGGTGTTTTCCCTTAATCTATGAGCTATCCAAAGTAGATAAACTCAATCCCTTGGTGAAAACCCTTTACCAAAACATACAAGTATCAATCCCTTGACTAAATGCATGAATTAGCAAGCATTAAACCTTAGTCCATGTAATTACTATAAGATCTAGCACAATCCCTTGGTTAGGCTTCAAATAGCACTAGTTTGATTCATTCCAGCATTTCATCGAACACCTTCCGGGCGTGAAATGACTAGGTGCTAGAATTGATTAATTACTTCCCTTCTAGCCTTAAGCCCATCAATCTAGTGAGAATATGCTGATTACAAGTCCTAAGTAGTATGTCTAAGCACTAAACCACCCTAATCTACCTAATCCATTCAATTAGGGTTTAACTACTCACTAACCATCAATCCAACATAAATCAAATATGAAGCAAACATGATGAAAACAAGATTTATATAGATAATCAAGTTAAGAACAATAGTTACCAATAGTAAAAGAAGATTAAAAACAAGAGAAACTAGAACTAGAGAATTAAAAGCATAAGTTGTTTGTTGTTGAGACAATGGGCATTTATAATAAATAACCCCACGATGGATCGTCCCGGGCTGGCAAGCCGGGACACTTTGGTTGTCCAAGCCGGGACTCTTTGGATTTTGCCTTATGGGAGCGGTGATCCCGGTCTAGCAGACCGGGACTGAGTACCCCGGGACGATATGATAAATGTCTTGCGAATTATCTGTCTCGGGTTGTGCAAGTCGGGACATATACCGGGACGCCTTGCACGCTTGGATATTAAGGACCATCCCGGGTTGGCAGGCCGGGATGGTTATGCCGGGGTGGTTGCTTAAATTGGAGCCGTATGATGTGTCCCGGGCTGGATAGGTCGGGACTGGTTGATGATCGACGTAGAGAGAGTGTCCCGGGCTATGCAAGCGCAAGATTGATTGATTCCCCGTCCGAGATGCTTTACAGGAAATGCGTTGTTCTCCAAAGTGTGGCTAAATCCACAAGTAATTCACTTTTTGACTCGAATTCCGTCCTTTGATTGCTTCACACCTGATATATGCAAATGCAATGCAATATGACCTAGAAATACTATTAATGCAAGCTAAAACCGGATGAAATTGAATGAAAATTAATCCTAAAAACGATCAAAAACACAACATATCATAAATACCCACCAACAACCAATTGGTCTTTGATCAGCAGGTCTGTCTATTAGTTCCCACGTCCTATTCTTGATTAAGGATTCCATTTCTTCCTTAGTCGCTTCCATCCAAAACTTGCTGTCGTGATCCCTTAAGGCTTCTTCGAAGCTGTCGGGTTCTGGTTTTCCTCCATCTTCAGTGATTAGAAATGCAAGACCTGCAACACCTTCATCCTCATCCAAAACATAATCTTTAAATCTCTTTGGTACTCTGGTGTGACGTTTAGGTCTTGTTTCTTGTTGTGGTTGAGAACTATCTTCTCCATCTGAGCTATCTACAGTTTGAGTTGTTCTTCTGTTGATGTTGCATGTTCTTGATCTTGATTCTCTATGGTCTTATCCTAATTGTTGTCCTTTTCTGCACTTTCAATACTAGAGAATTCTTAGTAATAATTGAGTTTAAGGTTTTAGAGGTACCTCCATTTGATTGAGCCTTGTCTTCTTTATACATGACGTCTTCGCTAAAAACTACGTTTCTGCTAATGCAGATTTGCTCATCTAATAACCAAATCATGAACCCTTTAGTTCCTTCTACATAGCCTGTGAACACTTCGTTCTTGGCCCTATGATTTAGTTTGCCTTCATCAGTGTGACTATACGCTATACAACCGAACCTTTTTAGATTTGATCATTGGCTTTGTGAATGTCCATCTTTCCTCTGGTATATATCGAAGTTAATGGCAGACGATGGTGACCTTTTCATCAGATATACTGATGTGGAAGTTGCCTCTGCCCAAAATCTTTGCTCCAAACAGCTCACTTAGAATGCATCGAACCTTGTTCATGATGGACCGATTGAGTCTTTCAGCCATGCCATTATGTTGTGGCGTGTAAGTGCAAGTTCGATGTGTGACAACTTCCTCATCTTTGCAAAATTAATCAAACTTCAAGTTACAGAACTGTAGTTCGTTATCCGTTCGGAGCTTCTTGACTTTTCTTTCCATTTGTGTTTCCACAATATTCTTCCATTCTACGAATTTACTGAAAACTTCATCTTTTATCTTAAGGAAATATATCCAAACCTTTCGAGACCAATCATTTGTGAATGACACAAAGTATTGAGACTGACTTAGACTTAATGGTATGTTCGGAGATCCCCATAGATCCGAATGGATGTAGTCGAGTTTCTCTTTGGTTGTATGTTGAGCTGGACTGAAGCTTATCCTGTGAGTCTTTCCATTTGCACAATCTTCAGAAAACTTGACTGTTGATATTTTGCTCTTGTCAATACAACCTTTCTCAGCTAGCTTCTCAAAACCTTTATGTCTTGTATGGCCTAGTCGACTGTGCCAGATTGCAGTCTGATCTTTGTTCTGATTTGTTGTAGTTGATCCTTCAATTTCAGCTTCTAGTGACTCTGCAATTATGGCTTTGGCCTGCATTACATACAACGTGTCTCTTCTCTCACCTTTGCAGAATACTACACATCCTTTGACTATCTTCAGGATTCCATCTTTGCCTTTGAATTCACAGCCTTTCGCTTCTATAGTTCTAAGAGATATCAGATTCTTTGACATGTCTGGCAGGTATCTCACCTCATGTTTCACAAAAGTTGTGTCATCTTGATTCTGAAATCTAATTGAACCTATACCTTTAACATCTGAAAAAGTGTTATTAGCCATCCTTACCTTTCTTGAGTTTAGACTTCTTAGATCAATGAAGAACTCTTTTTGCGGAACGAGCATCCAATATCCATGATCCAATCCTCATCTGTTATGGCTTCTTGCGACAAGTTTACCTCTGATGCAATTAGACCAACCAAGTCTTTAGTGTCATCTTTAACCAATGCAGATTCTCCTCTTTCTTGATTTGGATATCTTCCTTTATTTCTTGAGGTGACTCAACTCTCTTACTAACTTGAGGAAGTTGACTCAGCTCTCTTACTAACTTGAGGAAGTCATCTATGTTCTCATCCATTGATCTTTGATCCTGCATTTTAAAACCATGAAGTTTGAGTTGAGAATGTACCCGATTTGGAAATGACTTTGACAGGTAGAGTTTCTCGAGCAACGCCCAAGTTTCAGCTATTATTGTGAAGCATTCGATCTTCTTGAGAACTTGATCTCCCACATTGATGAAGATCAGATGCCTAGCCTTCTCGCATCTCCATTCTTGCTTCTTCTTTCACAATTTCTTTCTTCGTTACTTCTGGATCTTGATCCTCTTCTTTAGATGCTTCTCAGTTAATGACCTTCGACACCAACACGTCTTTTAAACCTTGAACCGTGAGATGCGAGTACATCCTTCGTCTCCAGATAGAGAAGTTTCTTGTTCCATCGAATATGTTGACGTCGATTGGAACTGTCATCATCTCTAATATTAGCCACGAACGCTTCTTGTTGCTGTCTGCTTTTCTTCGATCTTCCGATCCCTTCAAGGTTGTTGTTTAACCTTGCTCTGATACCAATTTGTCAAGAATCGACCCTTGCTTTGGATTCAGATCGTAACGGCAACGCTTTGATGCATGATTTTAACATTACTAGAATGGAAAAGAAAAGGACGCGAGATTTATCCAGTTCAGTCTCTCAGAATAAGAGACCTATATCTGGCCGGAATGGATCCGGAATTCAGTACAACTTAGCTCAAACTCGATTATAATCGATTTCTTCTCTTTGTCTCTCTTCTTCTCTCTTTACTCTGTAATTCACAACATAACAACAACAACGATCTTTTAAACGACTTTATAATGAGCTCCACGTGTGAAGCACGTGACTTGAGTAACTGAGGCAAAGAAACGAAGCCTCCGACTTAAAAAGTGTCTTTTCTGAAATGAAGAACAATGAGCATAAGCTCACAAAAGCTAATTGAAATTTTCGAAGTCATGAAATCTCAATCCTTCTTCTTTTTTTGGTAAATCTCAATCCTTCTTCTTTTTTGGTAAACCATATCTGTTCCAAGCACACCAATGGATCTTTTTGCAGTCTCTGTTTAAACCCACAAGAAACAAGCCAATATTCCATTAATTTTCTTGCAAATCGTTTTTGGGAGCTTAAACATGTTCATCGAAAATACAAGCATGGCTAGAGCTATTAACATCAGAAGAACTTCTTTCCCTCCTCTTGAAAGAAATTTTTTTATTCCATCCTTGAGTTATTTTCTCCACCTTTTCGACAATTGTTTTGTTGAGATCCACTCTTTTCTTACCAAACTGCTCACAACCCCCTCCTCCCTCATTGTGAATATCGATTTCGTTTCTGATTTGAGATTTCAATTCAACTTTAACACCAGAACCAAACATAATTACTGATTTGCTCAGATTGACAACCTATTAGAATGAAGAAAGTGAAATTCTCATTGACCGTAGGCAATGTCGATTACAGTCAATAAATAGAAGAAAAGAGAGAAGAGGAGCGTAACGGAAAAAACAGAAAAGCAGAGCAGGGAACGACGACGTTTAGTGAGTGACATAGCGAATAGATGAAAACGATGCCGTATCGATGCATGTATGAGGATTGAGTTTCCTAAACACTTCTCTCTTCGATCCAATGTTGGTGATTGAGCTTGATTCAATCTGATAGTCCCCCTCAAGCTGGAGTGAATAAGGATGAAACTCCAAGCTTGCCAATCAAGTTTCGAAATTGAGCTGGATATAATGGTTTGGTCAAGAGATCCGCTACTTGACAATCCGTTCTGACATGCAGTAGTTTGATGGAACCAGACTCTACCTTCTCTCTGACGACATGGCAGTCAGACTCTATGTGTTTTGTCCGTTCATGGAAGATCGGGTTGTTACCAATGTATATGGCTGCCATGTTATCGCAATAGAGAGGAGTGGGTTTGTCAACTTGAACTTGAAGGTCTTGGAGTAAGCTGCGGAGCCATACGATCTCTTTAACCGCAAAAGACATGCTTCTGTATTCGGCTTCAGCAGATGAGTGTGATACCATCTTTTGTTTCTTTGATTTCCATGAGACCAATGAATCCCCTAAGAACATACAGTAGCCTGATACGGATCTTCTTGTATCAACACAACTCCCCCAATCCGCATCTGCAAAACCTTGAAGTTGCAGTGAAGAAGTTGCTGAATAGAATAAGCCTTGGCCTATTGTTCCCTTGATGTATTGAAGTAGTTTGTGAGCTGCTTTCATGTGTGGAGTGCGGGGTGTTGCAGTGAATTGTGCAAGCTTCTGTACTGCAAAGCAAATGTCCGGTCTTGTCAAGGTTAGGTAGATAAGTTTGCCAATAATCCTCCTGTATGATTCAGGATCTTGTATGAGGTCACCATCATCTTTAGAAAGCTTTTGGTGCGGTTCCATTGGTACAGATGAAGGTTTACAAGCCAATAACCCAGCTGAATCCACAAGCTCTAATGCATATTTCCTTTGAGAGACTGCAATCCCAGAAGCAGACCTTGCAATTTCCAGTCCGAGAAAGTATTGGAGAGGGCCAAGGTCTCTTAATTTGAATTGAGATTGGAGGAAGGTCTTCAGTTCTGTCACTGCTTCATCAGAGTTCGATGCAATGATTATGTCATCGACATATACCAATACAGCTAAGATGCAGTTCTCTGAGACCTTGGTGAAAAGTGTTGAATCGGACAAGGTCTTCTGTAATCCAAAAAGCTTCAAGGTGTCTGCAAATTTGATGTACCACTGTCGTGACGCTTGCTTCAGTCCGTATAAGGATTTCTGGAGCTTGCAAACTGCGTCTGGTGGTAGATCTTTTGGTAATCGAGACTTGTATCCAGGTGGGATTTTCATGTATATTTCTTCATCCAATTCTCCATTGAGAAAGGCGTTGGAAATGTCGAGCTGTGTTAAGGACCAACCACGGACAGCTGCAACACAGAGGAGCATCTTAACTGATGTTAGTTTGGCTACAGGTGCAAATGTGTCAACGAAATCAATCCCTTCTTGTTGGCTGTAGCCTTTCGCACATAATCGAGCTTTATGTCTTTCCAAAGTGCCATCTGATAAGTATTTGACTGTGTATCTCCATTTACATCCAATCGCATGTTTCTCTGGAGGAAGTGAACAAATTGTCCAAGTGTCAGTGTCTTCGAGAGCTTCAATCTCCTTGTTCATAGCCGTGACCCAGACTTCATGGTTCTTTGCTTCTGTATAAGTTTATGGCTCATATTCTTTAGTGACTCTCCTTGCCATGATTTGGCGATTGAACAGAGAAGAAGGGCTTAGCTGAAGTGGAAAACGAAAGAGAAAACGCCAGGAAAGCGGAATTTTCCTGGGAAAGATTTCAGAGTATTAAACTGCTGATACCATATTAGAATGAAGAAAGTGAAATTCTCATTGACCGTAGGCAATGTCGATTACAGTCAATAAATAGAAGAAAAGAGAGAAGAGGAGCGTAACGGAAAAAACAGAAAAGCAGAGTAGGGAACGACGACGTTTAGTGAGTGACATAGCGAATAGATGAAAACGATGCCGTATCGATGCATGTATGAGGATTGAGTTTCCTAAGCACTTCTCTCTTCGATCCAATGTTGGTGATTGAGCTTGATTCAATCTGATACAACCTGATCTGAGACGTATTCATACTCTTTCAACAATTGCTTCATTCTCCTTGCATTTAAACCAAAAAAACAAACAGGAAAAACAAAGAATAATCTGCAAATAACAAGTGATTCACTGCTTCACCATGAAAACTAAACTTTATTCCTTTAAGCTTATTTTCATTCATTTCTCTACTCATTAGATGAGATTATACCTCTGCACACATAATGAATAGATAGGGCGGTAAGGGACCGCCTTGCCGAACTCCCCATCCTGGATTAATAAAACCTTTTGAAGAACCACTGATCAAAATAGAATAAGTCATAGTAGAAAAACATCTCATAATCAAGCGAATCCACTTGTCTAAAAAACTCGTACGCCTCATCGTTTCTTCTAGAAACTACCATTCAAGTTTATCATAAACTTTTGTTATGTCAGTCTTTAAGGCCATATAAGAAGCAAATTGACGTTTACGCACTCAAAGAAAATGATATACTTCATGCGCAATAATAATATTATCCGTATTCATTTTTCACGAGATAAAAGCAGCTTAGTTTTTAGTGATAATACAATTGAGATGCCCTTTTAATCTGTTCACCAAGATTTTTGAAATAATCTTAAACGTACATCGCAAAGAGCAATTGGCCGAAAATCCTTCATTGTTACTGGCGGTGTAACCTTTGGTATGAAACATAGGTTTGTATGGTTCATAACATAATCAAAGTTTGTTGGCTCAAAAAATCTCATAACTTCTTCAATTATCTCTGTTTTTATCTCTGACCAAAATGCTTGGTAAAAATTTGCAGTGAACCCATCTGCTCCACGCGATTTTGTAGGGTCAATACTGAACATAACATCAACAATTTATTGAGTAGATACTTGAGCAGTAAGTTGATCATTGATTTTTGTCGAAACTTGCAGCTGGAAACCTCTAAAAACTGGTGAGTAATCTTTACTTAAAACTGCTAGCTATTTGTATAGTTCAATAAGTAATCGTACGTTACTTTCACATTATGCTTACCTCATGTATATTTTTTTTTCATTATCTTGAATCACATATATTGTATTCCTTTCTCTTCTCTCTGTTGCACAATTATGGAAATATTGGTATTGCAATCTCCTTCTACAAGCTAATTGTTTCGACTTTTAATCTTCCAATACACTTCTTCATTGTAGTAAGCTTTGTTCAGGCCTATTTCCATTTTCTTCTTATGATATGTTGAGATGTGATAAAGAGATTTTTGGTCTCTATATCAATCAATTGTAGTATAGAAGGGGGATTATCGAACCAATTCCGGAGTGGATTAACACACTAGAGCTTGAGATAATTTGTTTAGTCTGAGCTGATTGGAAAAGGGTGTTTGTCACTAACATCCTAACATGCATAAAAGAAAGCAAAACACAAAGTAAATGAAAAGTTAATTGCAATGCAAAAAGTAAACGAAACCGAACAAGACTTAAAATGATATAAAACTAAGCATATGAATCAGGGCAATGAATCAAACAGTCGATTTCATGCAATTGATGTTTAATTTCAACAATAGAAGCATATCATTAGTCTAAGAACTATCCAATTTAGGTTAATCCACTCTCGTGGTAGAAACCCTTATCCTAATCATGCATCCACACAATCTCTTGGCCAGATACATAAATAAGAAGCATTAAAGATCTAGTCTATGCAACTACTATGCGATCCTAACACACTCTCATGGGAAGGCTTCAAATAGCACAAGATCGGTTCATTCAGGCATTTTATCAAACACTTCTCAGGCAATAAAATCCCAAAGATCTATATGAGGTTAGCTAAGTCTCAACATTAAGCAAACCAATCAAGTGAAGACATGTGAAAGATTAAGCACAAAAACATCAAAATCAATAGATCCAACCCTTCATCAACCCCAATCCATAAACTTAGGGTGACTATTCACAAATAATCACCAAAACACAAAATCTCATGGGGGATTCATGCCTTAGCATGATCAAGGTTCAAAATCAAAAGCTTAAAAATACAGAAATTGAGAGATATGAAAAGAAACTTCAAATTGCCATTAAAATCAAAACATGCACTCTTTGAAAAGGTTTTTCACCAATGTAGAAAGAGAGACAGAGATGGAACCAAAATTATGAAAATTAGGTCTAAAAAGCTTAAATAGTGGTTCCTTATCAAGTAAAAATCGGCTGGTCAACTCTAAATCTCGTTTGTTGACTTCTGGTTTGAAACATTATCGGTCACTCCTGGTCGATCCTTGTGGCCGATCCTGCAAAGTTTGGATCTTTTCTGTCTAGATCGGCCAAGTTTGGTCGATCCTTGTGGTCTATCATGACTTCTGGTCAATTGGTCAACTTTGCAATGTTGACCTTTTCTGCACTTTTGCTCCTTTTGCATCCTTTTTGACATGTTTTCTCTATTTCGCTCGCCTTCAACACCAGAAACATAAAATGCATGCAAATATAACCTAATTTGACCTAAATGCATCCTAAACTAATGAATTCGAATATAAAAGATGGTTTAAAAACGATAAAAAACCACACACATCAAGATGCTGGCCGGAGTTATTGCTCTGTCTAACTTTCGCCGTAATGATTCAATATCTTCTTTAGCATTCCAACGATGAAGCCTTTTCCATTTAGCAATGGCTTTTTGACAATTTGCCAGGTTAACGGATAACCCTTACTAACATTATTGAGACGATCAAAACCTTTCCAACCCTTTATGACCGGTCCTCTAAAACCTTCCTTGTTCAATTATCGATTATCGTACATAAAATAGCCTCTACCAGCTGGTGAAACATCTGAAAGAAATAATAATGGGTTGACGGTCTGAACCTCCAGATTCCAAAATTCATGACTCTGATTTCAGATAATTAATTAACCACTGGGAATTCACCATAGCACGATCTAAACAGCGGAAAATTTGAGAATTTCCTCTTACTCAAATCCACGAGAATCTGTCACCAGATGCTCGTAAGTCTATAAAATCCTAATCACATATTAGACGTCGAAAAATTCCGAATAAGCTTTAAGGCCTTGTTTTACCTCTGCGTTTCTCTTCATAAATGTAAATCTCATTGGATCTGGAGGAAGTCCGGCGAGTGTAGAAAGGAGGAGACGCCGCCGTCTCATCTTCTGACAACAGCCGCGTGCTCCGCGAGCAGATCTCCCCACCTCTCCCCAGCTCACGTTCCCCCGACGGTGGGTCTTCTTCCTCGAGCTCGTTTTCGACGGCGGTGAGGCCTGCTTCGCAGTGGGGCGACGCTCGGGCTCCGAAAAGTTAGTACTCTCTGCTTCAGCCACGTCCGGGTCCTGATTACGTGGCAGCGGAGGAGGGGCCTTTCTTCAACGACGGGTTGGCTCACTTCAGGATCTGGCCCACCATGCATGCGTGTGCTCTTCTCGGGTGAAAGGAGGCCGATTCACCTTCTACTAACCATGGAATCCTTCGTCTCTCGACGGTGCTTCAGTGGCAGGGTCCAGCGACTAGCGGCGGCGTCGGCAAATCCAATCAGAGGGCTAGGGTTTTGGTGTGTCAACTGTTTGGGCCTTGTGTTGCTTGGGGCCTTTCTGTTGGTTTTGTTGTATTGGGTTAGGTTTAAGTTCGAGTAGTTTCATTTGGTCATTCTCTCCTCTTTCTCTTTATTGTATTCTATCAAAACTTAAAAAATGGTAACAAAATTCAACATGTTTACCAAAAAAAAAAAGGTTCCCAAAGATAGTCAAAATTGACCTATTCTGGTACGCCAATTCTTTCAATTATCTACCACACATCATTTATATAAATTATATTAGAATGACCGTAAACAAACGCTAAATAGAAAGAAAACCCATTATATTCATCAAAGCAATCAACTTCACTTAGAGATTGAAACAAAACTGAAGCAGAGTTAAACTGTGGAACCCTAACCCGAATTTCCTTATTTCGAATT
>OVAU01002020.1:0-13333 GCA_900406315.1 Biscutella laevigata subsp. laevigata
CTCCTCCTCCTCCGTCATTAATTGTCTCTCTCCTCGATGATCATTTCCCTCCTCAAACTTAATCATAGCTACATTTATAGACGTATAATTTAACAGAAAACCTTACAAAGAAACCTAAGCGACAGTTTCCTGCTTTAATTGTCTATTTTAAAAGTAAAATAAACATGTAGTATCACATCTAACGTGTTTCAGTAAAATTTGACAACTGTGTTCAGATTTTATGTGTGAATTTAACGATGTAATTTAATACATTAATTAAGTCTTCTATATGAATACGTTAGACATACAAAAAAGATATTACTAATATTTAGAAATCGTAAAATGCAAATCAACCAAGACGGTTTGCGAAAACATCGCAACCACATGCTACGCTGCAAAAGTACATGAAAAGAAATAGACAAAACACATAATTTCATTTCTAAGCAATGGCTACATCAACTGTTTAATTACTCTTCCTGTTTGAAACACGTAATGTTGCCGACGAACATGCATGACCGATTAAATAAGACAGCTCTTATCTATAATGAAAAGAGTTCGTACAAATCATCAAAGTGAAAAAAAATAAACCATTGTGAGCATCAACTTGACAAACCAATAAAGCATAATAGTCAGAAAAGAGTTCTTTAATTCTTCTTTTCATCTTTTAAAAAAATTGTGACGATTGTCTTTCGCTTTTACATGATACATAAAATTTAGTAGTATATATAAGTTGCATTTTGAATGATTGATTTTTATCCACTAAATTAAAAATAGAATTTAAATATTTTTCTGGTTTCTTACAACATACCTTGATATTTACTTAAAATATATCAATGTAATTAATTTTTGGAAAACATGATTTCACGTTGTTTGGAAAGATATGGTTCCATGTTTTTTAGAAAAACTTGATTATTTATTTCTTTTTTTTCCTGTCAACTTTTGTGGGCTGGCCCACTAACCCAAACTCTCACAAATGAGAGGAGCAAATGCTCTCACGGGGACTCGAAATCCTAACTTGGTAACTAGTGATGCCAAATGTTTTATCACTGGACTAACGTCACTTGTTAACTTGATTATTTATTTTTGAAAATTTAATACCACATTTTTCTAAAAAAACGTGATTGCGAGGATTTGAAAATACGTAATTCCGTGTTTTCGAAAAAAATGTGATTTCTTGTGTTTGGAAAAACGTGATTTCATGTTTTCGAAAAACGTGAATCAAAGTTTTTTTGGAAAAACGTGAATCCAAGTTTTTCAGAAAAACGTGATGCCAAATTTTTTTGAAAATATGTGATTCCACGCTTTTTGAGAAAACATGATTTTTTTTTTTATTTTAGAAAAAAACTCGATTCCTTATTTTTTGAACAAACATGATTCTTCATTTATCGAAAAACATGATTCTACATTATTTTTGTAAAGAAATATGGTTCTATTTTTTCCGAAAAACGCGATTCTACTTTTTCTCTTGGAAAACATGATTCTATATTTTGAAAATAGAGATGCTAGTTTTGTATCAAGATTCTAAAGTCTTATGTAAGATATTATACATTTTAACATGGAGATATTGTATTTGAATGTAGTAGATAAAACTGATTAAATGAACAGTATTTAATATATTGGCCTAGAGATTACTATTTACTCAGAAATTTAGCTAGATTTTTTTCAATTGGGTCAACTCATTTACTCAAAACAAGTTATTTATTAATGCCTAAAATGATTTTGTAATTAAAAAACCGTGTTAAAAAAATCAATATATGGCACTGATGTGTCAAATTACTCTTCAAATGTCATTGTGTATAACATTAAGTTTATTTTGTTGACAACACCTAGTCTATGATGTATCATTTTCTTATTGATTTTATTTACCTATAAATAAGGTGTTCTTGTAATCTTTGTAATAATCATAAACACATAAAAAATTCATCACAAGAGTCATAAGTTTTCTCATTTTCAAATCACTCCCAAAAACAAAGAAGAATCTTTCTCCACTCAAATATATATATATATATACCT
The DNA here is from genome assembly GCA_900406315.1 of Biscutella laevigata subsp. laevigata. Taxonomy (NCBI): domain Eukaryota; kingdom Viridiplantae; phylum Streptophyta; class Magnoliopsida; order Brassicales; family Brassicaceae; genus Biscutella; species Biscutella laevigata. Next base: position 1,993 of record OVAU01002020.1, read on the forward strand.
ATATATATAAAAGATATATATATATATATATATATATATTATTATAATAGTTTACAACACGTTATCAACACGAGCGATTCCCAACATTTCCGATCCCGACGTTTCTCAATCCCGACTCGACAACCCTTTTTTTGTTCAATATCCGTATACTCTTTTAACGTAATATGTCTGATAATGCTTAAATAATTGTCTATTTTATTTAGATTTATGCATATTATTTACGAAAATGTTATATTTTGAAATATGAGAATATATATTAATAACGTTTAATATTTTATTATAGTTATCATTTCAATCTCGCAAATCTCGAGTTTCATGCCTTGAAATTATCTGAAAAAATTATATGTCATGGACAGTTGATGCGAAGACGCATCTAAAAGCAAATGGGCTTAGTGATACCTTCGAAAACGACATCAGACGAGTTAAAAGCAAATGCAATGATATTTTTGCGTCACCATATTTGTGATGGTTTAAAAGGTGAATATATCACGAAAGAAGATCCTTCAGATCCCTGACAATCACTTAAAGATAGATTAAATACCAAAAGCATGTGATTTTTCCAAGGGCCAAACATGAGTGGTTATACCTCATGTTTCAGGATTGCAAAAGTGTTAGTGACTATAATTTCGAATTGTTCGGAATAACTTCGAGGATGGTTTTTTGTGGAGAGAGCAATAGTGATTATGATATGATTGAAAAAATCTCCAAACTTTCCATTCCGTCAATGTAATCCTAGAAGAACAATATCGAACAAATGGTTTCACTCAATTTTCAAAGTTAATGCAACTTCTTATTTTTTGCTGAGCATAACAATGAGCTCGTGATGGTAAACCAACAGCCTCGTCCACCTGGTTCAGCTCCACTTCCCCAAGTGAATGTTGCTTAGTCCAATGTTAGTAATTTTCGAGGACGCGGCCGAAGTCTCGGTCGAGGTCGTAGTTATGGTCGTGGAACGACGTTGGTCGAACTATTAACAAAGAAGGCAAGAATGCATGTTACAAATGTGGAAAGAATAGGCATTGGTACAAGACTTGTCGTGCCCTAAAATTTATGGCGACTCATATCAAGCGTCGAAAAAGGTGAAGAAAATCGTTCTCGAAGCCAATCTTATCTTGGATCATCCCGACCCCTCTTATCATGGCCTGAATGACGATGTTCATTTTGACATCGCAGATTTTCTCGCTGAATCCGATGGAAAACAAAATGATTAAATATCGATATGACATGATGCTTTTTGGTTAAAAGTTGAATAGTTTTATTTTGCCATAAAAGTTTTTTGTAATATATGTAAAGTAGTTTACGTAATATATTAAAAATGCTTTTGGCAACAAAATATGTTAAATCTTGAGACAAAAGATGGAGATGTATGCATGGTTGACAGTGCAACAATACATTCAATTTTCAAAGAGAAGAAATATTTCTCCAGTCTCAAAATAAAATGAATATGCTGGAAGCGTAAATACTTTATGTAGTAGTGCAAAGATTATTACGGGATATGGTAAAACAAGTTTTTCAATGTCAATGGGTACAAAATTTGAAATAAGAAATGTTTTATTTTCCCCTAAATCTTGTAGAAACTTATTGAGTTTTTGAGACATTTGTATAAATGATTATCACATTGAACTAAGAATTAAAATGACGTTAAATATCTTTGTATTACATCAGAAAAAGAAAATTTGGAAGAATTACCTATGTTATCTTCTGGATTATATTGCACAAAAATAAATATGATGAAATCATATATTACGATAGACCTAAAATACATTAATACATTTAAAGTATGACATAAAAGATTTGGGCATCCAAGTTCAGTTATGATGAGAAGAACTGTTTAAAATTCAAATGGCCACCCATCAAAAAATGAAAAGATTTTTTAATCGGGAGAATTGTCATGTAATGCATGTTCTCAAGGAAAACTTATTTTTCGGCCTTCACCAACTAAAATTGGGAATGAATGTTCAGACTTTTAAGAAAGAATACAAGGTGATATATGTGGACCTATACATCAAATGTGTGAACCATTTCGATACTTTATGGTATTAATTGACGTATCTAGTAGATGGTCACATGTTTGTCTATTGACAACTCGAAGTATGACTTTTGCAAAATTCATGCCCAAATTATTAAGTTAAGAGCAATTTTTTTTGATAATGTTATAAAGAAAGTTTGTCTTGATAACACTGGTGAGTTCACTTCCCAATATTTTAGTGATTATTGTTTATCAATGGGAATCGATGTTGAACGCTCTGTTGCTCATGTTCATACACAAAATGGCATAACCGCATCTTTGATTAAAAGATTGCAACTCATTGAATTGAAAACGAAGCTCCCAATTTCAGTGTGGAGACATGCTATATTGTATGTTGCAGCTCTGGTCTAGATACGACCAAACGTATACCATGAATTTTCCCCACTTGAATTAACGTCTGAGAAAAAACCAGATGTATCCCATCTCTGTGTTTTTGGATGTGAATTTTATGTTCATATTGCCCCACCGCAAAGAACGAAAATGGGTCACCAATTATCATTAGATACCTTGAACCGCAAACTGGTGATTTGTGTACGACACATTTTGCCGATTGTATATTTAATGAAGATGAATTTCTAGCATATGGGGAGGAACTCATCAAGTATTAAAAGATATTACATGACATACACCATCTTTATTGCATCTTGATCCTCCTAAGGTTCAGTTAAAAAAAGGGGAAAACCGATGAGCTCAAATGTTAAAAATCTCCGAAAGAAAAAGAACTTGAGAGAACAAAGTGAAAAAGTTACCGAATAAATATTTAAAGAAAAATGGCTAAAAAATGAAAACGTTGTAAAAGAGGCATGTAACAAAATCTTTCAGAAAATGAAAAAAGAAAATCCTCCGGAAAGGAGTATGATCATGTAAATATGAGATTTCCATTAATTATGAGTTTGATTTGTTCACCCGCTACCACCCGCAAACGCTCCGTTTGTGGGAGGTTGCGATTTATACCGATTTGTGTCAATCATACAAATCGCTTTGTATCCCTTCGAATCGCCTTAAATCGCTAAAATTCAAAAGCTCATTCCCACAAGCATTAGCGGTTGCGGGTGATTGTGGGTGATTAAAAATTTATAAATGGAAAATCAATATTAGTAATATCTTTATATAATACTAAAAATAATCTCACATCAATCTAATAAAATAAATTCTCTTATATACAATACAACCTCTATAAATTAATAATGGTAGGACTATTAAAATTATTAATTTTGAGAAGTATTAATTAATTAATGAATTAAAATTTCTCTTAAATTTTTTATATAAGTTTCTTAAATTCATAATTTCTAAAATTTTCACCTTTTACTAAAATAATAAATTTATTATACTATTTCATATTATTCTAGTATTCTTTAAAAATAACATTTATTTATTATTTATTTAGTAGTTTTATAGATTATATAAAATATTAATAGGATTCACTTTGATTCATATTTATTAACTCAATTTACCTAAATATGTTTTATCCAAAACACTACATCAATCATAGTTTATTACATAATTTATAATAGTAGCTTTTCATTTAAAATATCAAGAAATTAATCATATAAAACAAATACGTTAAAAGTAATGTATGAGATATGTTGCAACTCACATTCCTAATATACTCAATTATTAATTTATTGAATATTAATTTATAGATGTTCTACTTTATAAAACATGGTGCAACTCAAAACTTAAATATACAATGTTAATGGAAAATATTTATCTTAAATTTTTTTGAAGTGATTTAGGAGTTTTAAAAACAAAGCAGGTTGATCAAGTTTCAAATGAAAATTTTATTTACAATTATATATAATTTTTTTAAGTTAATAGTATTATCATTAATATCATGGTTTTTAATACTTTTCTAATTGTATATTGTATTTATATTTCTATCTTTTGCTTAACCGCTATTGCAACTGTTCTTATACCAGTCATACAGATCCCACTAAAACACTCGTTTACAATCATTAAACCAGTCGTTCAAATCGTTTTATAACGCTATAAATCGCAATCACCCATATCCGCAAACTCCCGCAACCGCAACCGCAACGTTTAAACTAGTCGACCCCTATGTCCAAGATGGAAAATTATGGGATATAAGTGAAATAGAAGATATTAGTGGAATATTCTCATTTTCAATAGCAAAAGAGATTGATCAAGACGATCCAAACCCAACATTTGTAATAGATTGCCAAGAAATATCTGACTGGGGAAAATGAAAATAGTCATGAGAAATGAATTAGTATCTCTAGATAAAAGAAATGTTTTGGGCATATTGTTGTTACGCTTAAATGTGTAAAGCCAATCTGATGTAAATGGATTTTTGTGAGAAAAAATGAAAAAATGAGATTACAAGATATAAAGCCCGATTAGTTACTCAAAGTTTTTCTCAAAGACCGGGAATAGATTTTGAAGAAACTTATTCTTCGGTAATAGATGAAGTCACATTTAGATACTTGATGAGTTTGTCGGCATCTAAGAATTTAGAAATGTATCTTATGAATGTAGTGACTGCACATTTATATGGATCACTTGATAATGATATTTATATGAAAAACTCAGAAGGATTTAAAATCCTAGAGAAATCAAATATCAGAAGAGGATCTATGAAAATTTATTCGATCAAATTACACCGATCACTTTCGGATTAAAGCAATCCGACCGCATGTGGTATAATCATTTAAGTGAATTTTTGTTGAAAAATGGATACATTAACAATGTGATTTGTTCTTGCATTTTTATTAAGAAATCATGAAATAAATATGTGATCATTGCTGTTTATGTTGATCGATGATGCAAAAGCTCATATGAAAGAAGAATTTGAAATGAAAGATCTTGGTAAGACAAAATTTTGTCTCGGAATCCAAACTGAACATCTTAAAGACGAAGTATTTTTGCATCAATCAAATTACACCAAAATGGTGTTCTCGTTTTAATATGGATAAAACAACTCCTTTGAGTACCCCGATGGTTAATATATCACTTGATACTAGTAAGGATCCATTTCGTCCTTGTGAGGATAATGAAGAATTTTTAGGTCCTGAAGTACCTTATATGAGTGCAATTGGTGCAGTCATGTATCTTGCAAATTGTACTAGACCAAATATACCTTTTGCTACTAATCTACTTGCAAGATACAGTTCGTCTCGTACACAGAGACAGTGGAACGGTATAAAACACATTTTCCGTCATCTACAAGGTACAATTAATTTATGATTATTTTATTGCATAAACTCTGCTCTTGGTCTAGTTGGCTTTGCAGATGCAGGTTATTTATCGGATCCACATAAAGCTCGGCCTCAAACCGGTTATGTTTTCACATTTGGCGATTTTGCAATTTCGTGGCGTTCACAGAAGCATAATTTGGTCGCTACTTCGTCAAATTACGCGGAAACAATTGTACTTCATGAGTCATGTAAAGAATGTGTTTGACTAAGATCATTGACTCATCACATCCAAGAAGCAAGCGGTCTTGATATCAATAAGAAGCCAACAATATTATTCAAGGATAATGCCGCTTGTGTCGCCCAACTCAAAGAAGGCTACATCAAGAGAGATCAAACAAAACACAGTCCACCAAGGTTCTTCTCATATATCCAAGAGCTTGAGAAAAGCAAGAAAGTACACAGACAATATATCCGGTTGAGTGAAAACATAGCCGATCTATTCAGAAAAGCCCTACCTACATCAACATTCAGAAAACATATTCAAAGTATCGAGATGAGTCATCTTTGTAACTTCTGAGGAGGAGATGAAAATCGTTTATTACAGGGGGATATTACATCACTGCACTTTTTTCCCTTATTACGGTTTTTATCCCAATGGTTTTTTCCGTAATAAGGTTTTTAACGATGCAGTAGACGACACATTCATGGTGATAAATACTCAAGGGGGAGTGTTAAAAATAAGTGATTATTCATCACTTTAATCAACACATGACATTGATGTGTCAAATTACTTTCCAAATGTCATTGTGTATGACACTAAGGCTATCTACAATTCAACACATTCTTTTTCACTTTTAACAGTCCACCTCACATTCTCTTTCCTCCACATATTAATTCAACACATATTCAACTTTTATACTCTAAAATCATTTTGTTTAATAAAATTCAACACTCTACTTCACCATTTTTTATATTTTATTATTTCTTTTATCTTTGTAGTTTTATAATTACAAAACAATAATTGTCGATTAGAATTAAGCCAAAATAATTAAATACTAATATTTTGAAATAATTTTTTCGTATTTTATTTTTAACTTTTTTGTTGTAATAAATACGAAAACTGTATTTTTCATTATTCAAATTACAAAATACTTAGTTGTATACAATAATAATAAACATACAACATAAAGACACATAACGTTATTAATAGAGTTGAGTTGATAACTCAAACAATACAAAAAACAGACATAAAAATTTAAAATACACGTGATACCCCAAATCTGCTTGCAATTCGTGATGAATATTTGAATTAAGCAACTCGGATCTAGCACGCACATGATTTGCAAATGCATGTAACACCTCAGTCGAGAATTATTGCGGTGTACTATACTCACTTGCTTCTCCTTGATCATAGCCAGTATAATGTTGAGCATACATATCTCATTCATGCTCAACAATCATATTGTGCAGTATGATACATGCCCTCCTGATGATAGCCAAATCAACTATGTCCATATGTCCCACATGTGAGTGGGTTCACGTATAATTTTAAACCGAGCTTGCAACACTATTGTGTGTTAAAAGGGTTATTGTTGGAATCCATTATTGATTTTTCGGTTCAAATAAAATGAAACAAGTTTCTACAGATAGTGTTTTCATCTTCCCGTTTCGTACAAGTCACGGGTTCTTTTCAACATTGCAGATCTAGGGTTTCTTCAACATTCCTCGCCGCCGGCAAGGCAATGTCGTCGCCGCCGGACTTTCTTCTCCCCCAATGCCTCTCGCCGCCACCACAACCTCCTTCTCCCATGTCCCATTCAACGCCTCTCGCTCTCCCTCTCGAAATCTACCTCGCTAGCTCTATTTCGGCGTCCTCTGCTTCTCTGACGGAGGCGGCGACTGCTCCACCATCGTCCGACCTTCCTCTGCTCCCTCCGTCATCATCAGCCTCCTCTGCTTCTTCCCCCAGCGTCGCTAATGTTCTGCATCTTCTTCAGTCTAAGGAGGGTCTTGAAGCCGTGAGAGAAACACTCCTCCGCCGGCCGGCGATCCCTCTACCTCTTCTCCCTCCTCAGGCCTCACCGGAACCTCCTCAGGCCTCACCAAAATCTCCACCAAAATCTTCTCCTCCGTTCATTTTCGGCGTCAGAGCTAGTGTCAAGCTCATAGAGGATCCTTCTCCTCCGCCGGATTTCTCTCTTGTTATGCTCTCTCTGATGAACCAGCAGCCATCTCTGGTGAACTAACAACCATCTCCAGTGAACAATTCTGCTGGTGTTGATGTTGATCCAACATCGGTGTATGGTGTTGGTGATGCTGTTGCTAGCTCGGATCTCCACCGTTTGTCATGCTCAACCGAACCAGTAGCTCATTCAACTCCTTATGGATTGACTTCATGTCCCAAACCTCAGTCTCTTTTGCTTCTCTCATCACAACAATCTATGCGTCCACAACTCTTAATACAATGGGTCTCTCGCCTCGCACGCTTTCAGTTCTAGAAACGCCCATAAGACCATCATCAACTCTCGGATCTCCTAAGAACGGTCTCGATAAAGACTCTCCGACTCCTTCCTCTGAATCTATTCTTGAAAAATTTCTAGCTTGTCCAACCATTGATTGCGACTTTCCTTTTGTTGCTATTAACATAGGTACCACTAGCATCTCGAAGGACTTTCCCCTACTACCATCGGGACACTCTTCATCCATCTTAGGGCGTGCTCCGGTGGAACCTCCTCCACCCATCACCTGGAGTACCAAGGATCATCCTGATGCTGCTCTGAAACTCTCATCTAAACCAAAGGCTTCTTGGGCCGCAGTAGTTGACAACACGTGTTCCCTCTTGCAACAATCTATTCCCGCTTTTGAGCTAGTTGACGGAGTTGTCACCACTACCGTTCCCGAAGAAGTCCGTAACGACCAGAAACACCTTTGTAAGGATTTTGTCTTGGATAGATTTCTTGACAAGGCTCCCCACATTGCCAAGGTCAACGTCATTGTAAACAAGATTTGGCCTTCAGATTCCAAGACCCACCAGATTGATATTCAGTTGGTGAATGAGAGGGTTATGAAGTTCCAGATTCGTGATAGAGCTACTAGAAACCGTGTTCTTAACTGTGGCTTGTGGAACATTGTCGATGTGGCTATGATTGTCTCCCCTTGGTCTCTAGTCGCACAAGTAGCTCAACCCACATTCCAATATATGCCTCTTTGGGTTCACTTCACCAATGTCCCCCCAGCTCTATACGTTATCCAGGCCTTGGACAGCTCGCAGGACACACAGGGCATCCTCGCCGCCTCCACCCCAAAACGAGCTCTGCCACAAGGTGGAAGAAGCGCGTATGTTCGTTGAGGTCGACCTTACCAAAGATCTCACCCGAGAGATTAGGTTACCTCTTGAGGGGAAGGTCATTTCAGTTGCTGTCTCCTACCCTTGGCTTCCTCCTAGATGTTCTCATAGCCAAGTCTGGGGTCACTTGGTCGCAGACTGTATCCCTCACACCTTGCAAGCCTCGAGCCTCCACACACCGGGACCACCCAGGATCCTTCTCTCATTCCCATTACTACTATTTATCCTCCATCACTTACTTTTCCTACAGTCTTGGATACTAATGTTGTCAAATCACATCTTTCAGGTACCAGAGGTGTTGACACCACTGACACTATCATCCGTGCCGTTGGAGAATTAGGATCATCTTCAGCTCCCCTGCCCAAGGAGGAGCCACCCAGATTATTGATCAACGACCAAACTGTCCCTCCTCTTCCTAAAGCCCCTACCGCTCCTCCCTCTCAAGATACTTCTCTTCTTCCCACCGTATATGAATCTAACTATTTAGGTGCCCTCCTTTCAGGTACCCCTGGAGTAGCCCAACTATCCACCTCTTCTACCGCCATAGCTACTTCAGAGTCCCTTGAGCTTCCGTTTGAGGCGGCTCTTGTCGCTTCTATGTCTTTACCTCCTTTGTCTAGCTCTGATACTGCTTCCACCCCTAGGATAGAGAACAATGGCATTGCATTGACTACTGCGAGAGATGATATTATGCTTGTTTCTCCCCCATATTTGATTGTAGATATTGACTCTCCTGGTATTGATTTGGTCGTCAAGCTCCAATTTTCGGGTTCAGCTGCAGGTTCAGAGTTGAGTTCAGAACTCGGTTCAGCTTCGGGTTCCATGTTGGGTTCAACTCTTGGTTCAGGTTCGAGTTCAGATTTGGGCTCCGTTCTGGGTCAGAAATCTGAGCAATGGTCTTCTCCAGCTAAATCTGTCATTGCCTCCTTGGAAGCTCCAACTGATGTTGCCTCTGTTTCATATCATTCTCGATATCATGCCCTTGAGTTCTTAGATTCTGAAGATGGTGAGATCCCACCTACTCCGAGGAAGTTGCCTCTGACTTCTCAAGATCAGGCTCATCCAGCCACCACCAGGGTCACTAGGGCTAACGCCATTGCTAAGAAAATAGCTGATCAAGAGAAGCCAATGAAATCAGAACCGAAGAAAGCCCTCAAAGGAAAAGGAAAGAATCCCTAAAAAAAGAATCATTAATGTCGAGTTGCTTTTGGAACATTCGAGGTTTCAACTCTTCTAAGAAGCATTCACTTATCAAGAATTGGGTTCGTGATAAGTCTATCTTGTTTGGTGCTCTTCTTGAGACTAGGTTTGAGTCTCCTCTTCTTCTAGGATCCGTCAAAAAGTCTTCTAGGATCAAGTTTATTTCACCATATCATGAAATTAGAATTGCTACGGATCATATATACTCTATTTGATATCATTAAACCATTAATTAACTTCAATGATCAACTTTAAAAAAAAAATTGAATGGACCGAAATTGTCACATAAGTATAACATAAGCATTACACTTAACAAGAAACCTTATTCATCCGAATTGATCATAAAGTGTTTTAATATTTCTTTCATTTGATGGTTATAAGAGTTTATATAATTGAAAATAAAGACGTCTCGGTGTTTTTTAATCTGTCAACAGTTTATAAAAAATCTTGAACCGAACAAATTATTAAGAGAAAACAAAACACCTTATATAGTATTACTTGTATATAATTACAGAATATGTAACATGGCTCACTGTTTCTTACACCATGTTGAGGTCCTCTCCCTTCCCATAGCCCAGGGTTCAAATCCAGGTACAAGTTTTTATTTTTTATATTTATGGAGTCGCTTTGCAGTAGCTCTTTTGCGATTACACTAGCTAGTCGGAGTCGCTCTTTTGCGACTCCACTTTGCCACTACACTTTGGAGTCGCTCTTTGGCAAATTCGGAGATTCACCCGGATAGATGACATGTAATACCACCGTAGTCGCTCCGGAGTCGCAAAAGAGCGACTACGGAGCGACCACATTACCCTAAACCCTGATTAATCGCAATGGAGTCGTAAAAGAGCGACTCCATTGCGACTACTAGTTTCATTTTTAGTTAATTTCACCATTTCTTGAAATTAGAATTGCTTCGGGTCGTATATAATCAATTTGATATCATTAAACCATTCCTAAACTTCACCTATCTACTTTAAAAAAAAAATGAATCGACCGAAATTGTCACATATGTATAAGATAAGCATTATACTTAACAGGAAACCTTATTCATCCGAGTTGATCATAAAATGTTTTAATATTTATTTCATTCGAATGATATGGTTATAAGAGTTTATATATTTGAAACTAAAGACATCTCAATGTTTTTTAATTTGGTCAACGATTTTAAAAAATACTTAAACTGAACAAGTTATTAAGAAAAACAAAAATCACCTTATATAGTATTACTTGTATACAATTATCGTATTTGTAATGTGGCTCACTGGTTCTTAACCCATACTCAGGTTCTCTCCCTTTCCATACCCCAGGGTTCTAATTCTGACACACGTTTTTATTTTTCGTATTTTTGGAGTCGCTCTTTTGCGACTACGGAGCGGCCACATTACCCAAAACCCAGATTAGTCGCAATGGAGTCGCAAAAGAGCGACTCCATTACGACTACTTGTTTCATTTTTAATTCATTTCACCATTTCTTGAAATTAGAATTGCTTCGGGTCGTATATAACCAATTTGGTATCATAAAACCATTACTAAACTTCAACTATCTACTTTAAAAAAATAATTGAATCGGCCGAAATTGTCACATATGTATAACATAAACATTACACTTAA
>OVAU01002021.1:894-13329 GCA_900406315.1 Biscutella laevigata subsp. laevigata
GATCGTTTCTACCTGTTTTTACGGGTTATTTCTACTTCTCTTCTGAGAAGTTTGTCAACTACCCTAAGCAGCTGCTGTTGCATGCTCGCTACAGGGTTAAATCGGTCCCCCTGTGGGATTTGTACTCTTGGTTTGTTTTTATTTTAATATATTATGAATGGTTGACAAAAAATATTGTAACTCATACTCAAATCTCCCTGAACTATAAATTTCTGCATAAAACCCTCTAATAATAAATTGTACATCAATTAACCTCGCCAAACAGAATTCAATTTTTTCCATATAATCAATTGGGGTGTTATTATTGAGAGGGGGGGGGGGGGATTTGANAACTTATTTTTAGGAGGTTTTACGAACAAATTAATAGTTTTGGGGATTTAAGTGTGGGTCACAATAATACAGGGGTTAAAATTCAATCATTCTAATCAAAAATATAATCATAAATAACATAAAATTAAAAATCAAATAAACTAATACTAAAATAATATTTTTTATGAAATCTATTTAAAAGTAATATAATAATAAATTAAATAATAACTAAAATAAAATCATTCTATTGGATTCAAAATTAGAACTACTTAATATTAAAAAGTTCATAGTGAATAAATTTTAGAGTAAATAAATAAATTGAAAATTAGACAAAACTAAACTTGGAGGAAAGAGTGCAAGAAAAACACCAATCTCATTTAGAGGTAGACTAGTAATATATCTCGATTAAATATCTTCAATAATTTTCTTCAAAATCGATAAATCCGACTATATATTTATTTTATTTTTTTAAGCAAAAAAAACAAATATTTTGATTTAAGCTATTAAACACAGAAAAATATAATCAATCTTACTGTCAAATAGTAATTTTTAAATAATCGATCATACAAATAAAAGTTATAATTATGTATTACATAAAATAAAATTAAATAAACTAATACTAAAAATAACTTACATTTTTAAAAATATATATTGAAATTAGTATTAATAATAAACTCTAATTTAAAATAAAATAAGATTATTGAATTAGATTCAAATTTATTTTTAATTTATTTACTATTGAAGTTTTAATATTAATTAATTTTAATTTTGAATCTAGTTCAATGATTTATTTATTTTGTCTTTACATATATATTATAGTTCGTTGGTCGTTTTGAGTGCTTTCATGTCACATATTCTTGTCTCCGAATAAACAAAAGAAAAGCGATTTCTGCAGAAAATAGAAGATGCTAAGCACAGTTTCAGATTTCATTGATTGACCAACAAAGAATCATAAATATTCTCTTCTCTTTTGTTTGTGTTTCTGAGTATTTTCCACCCTTGTTAAATTAGATCAAATATATTCTCTGTCTTATGTATCTTATTCTTAACTAATGTTAATTTGATATTATAATAATTCTAGAAATTGATACATACTTACAATCTTCGAGTATAAACCAAAAAGATACCAGCACTTGAGAGATAATTATTTAATCTTCGATTTTGTTTTGATTTTTCAGTTTAGTTTAATCGGTTTGGATTTTCCTAGTTTCAAATAAAAAACTTTAAATTATATCAAACCATTTGTAACTTGGTTTGGTTCATTTTAGATTGAGAATGCAAATTTTCTTTTGATTTGATTTTGCTGAATATTTAAATTTTTTTTTATTTGATATAAATAAAATATTATAAATCAGTTTCTGTTTATTTAGTTTGTTTAAACGTATATTATATGATGCATTCATAATCTAATGGTTCCTGTTTGGCACCTAAGGGTCTTGTGTTTGATCCATTCCACCTACGTATAAATTACTCTGGGAATGGAACCTTCAATTATGGCCCACATAATAGCGTAAAAGTATATTACATAATTATAACTGCTGGTAAAAAATAATTTTGAGAAAAATTAATGCTAATAATAAAATTGATATATTACTTTTAAATTATGTCTGAATTTATTTTATTATATTATGTATTAAAGCATCAATATATAAAATTTTAATAGTCTACAAAAAAAACAAAGAAAACTAAGAAATGATTGACCGTGCAAAAGTTGTACCCTAGCATTACTGAAAGGTGCAAAAATGGAGGATGATGACAAAACGTGGGACAAGAATGAAAATACATTTTTTAAGATTATTTTTACTCCTTATTGCAAATATGATAATTTTTTCCACATTTTAAATCGACACGATCCTATCATCCCCTACATATAAAGCAAATTATTATTTTAAATTGCAATAAGATCATGGTTATAAGAACTTACAATTTCTAAAATACTGCAAAGCTAATAACATTCTTTATTGTATATAATTATACATTAAAAAATAATTATATGGTTCATGATGCTTAACGTTTGGTGCTTATGTTTTAAAAGTAAAGATTTTAAAATTAAGCACCAATATATGATTTTGTTTTAGTGAGCTCTTCACTTCACTGAAAGAAATGTATTGAATTTATAAGTGGGGGCAATGATTCTCATAATGACAATGTACCCAATCAATTTAGACAAAAGATATTGTTGCTCGAATCTAATCTTAGTCGTCTGCATAGATAATGTAAAATAGAATAAAATTAATTTGTGTGATGACAACGACTGGTGAGTTCAAATTTTCTTCTGTTGTTGTAATTGTTTGAGTGCTACTGGTCCACTATAGTTAGGTATTCAGAAATATTTTTCGGATACTGATACGATCCATTATTTGTTTTGATTTAATTCATAAAATTAGAATATCTATACAAATTTTTTAAAAATCAATAATAAAATTATAATATTTTAAAAATATGAAACACATACAAATATTATTTTTGAGAAATTTGGATATCTGTTTTCATCCAAATATATATAAACATGTATGTTTATAGTACTTATTATATTAGTTTTCCTTTTAATTTTTAGTATAGTATTCTAAAAATTATTATCGTAATATGTAATATTCACTTTGTGACAATATAAAAAACAAAAGTATAATTATTAGAAAAAAGAAATTTCAAATTTTGTCTATGTATTTTTAGTTATTTCTTGTTTATTAAAATATACTAGTTTTTAGGTTTTTTGGGGAGAATATATAATATTTTGTTATTTTTATGAATTATGTTTATAAAAAAATAATAAAAGAAACAAATCAGAGCAGAGGAGATTATTTCGAAAATATTAGTACAAAACTTGAATATCCGTAAATTTTTCAGATCAAAACAAATAAAAAGGAAGGATTTAATAAAGACTAGTGAATCTCAAATATTAAAAAATTTCTGGATATTTGTTTCTTGTCCAAACCTAATTATCGCTAGATTTAGGTTCTATCACTAATATTGTTAATAATAAATGAACAATAGTGTAAATATTCGATTTTTGTGTACTATTATCTTTTAACATTTAATTTTGTAGTTGCTTATAATTTTATTTTCATGTTAATATGGTGTATAAAACTAATACAAGTAGAAGCGCAAAATAGAAAATAGTATTTGGTGCAAAACACTAAAGCAACAGCGATTTTAAAGGCGATTTAAACCTAGGTTTTCTTCTCACTGGTGCCGCTTCTTGGCCTCTGTTGTCAGTCTCTTGATGGTCAAGAAAAAGAACCCCCTGTCTGCTCTTTCGTCCACTCATCCTCCCGCCTCCCCCTCGCTCACTTTCTCCGTCACTCAAGATCCGCTTCCTTCTGCTACTTCTCCTCCGGTGCCGCCTCTCTTGGCTGCTCCGCCCTCTGCTTCTCTAGTCGCACTCGCATGCGTTGCTCCTCCCCTTGCGTCGAAATCGGCTTTGACTCCAAAATCGTCTTCAGTTCGGCCTCCAAAATCGGTTGTGACTCCAAAATCGGCTTCAACGTTAGTTTATCAGGCTCTGGCTCAGGCTCCACCAGCTTAGGACTCAAAATCGGCACTGGCTCCGAAATCAGTTATATCTCCTCCGACGGAGGGTATTCCTCTGGTTGTGGATTTATCTTCTTCAGATTTTTCTCCTCCGGCTAAAACCTCTTTGACTGAGGTGGTTCAAGACCAGGGTAGAAAGATGGCAAGTAAAGGTACTTCTTTCATGCTTGAATCTGGTGAGATTTGTGTTCAGATACCGAATTCTTTGATCACACATAACAAGAGAAATTGGGATAATTTCATCATTGGACAATTTCATGGCAAGCCGCCTACTCCAGAAGCATTATTCGCAATCGCCAATGGCATTTGGAGCAATAAGCATTACGATATCCAAGATGACAGAACGCTCGTTCCTCATCCGAATTCAAAATGCAGCTACTTGGCAGAGGGTCCTTGCTCAAGACATGTGGCATGTGATAATCAGTCGATGTTCATGGCTAAATGGGAACTGGGATTAACACCCATCATGCCCAAACTAACTTCAGTCCCCGTCTGACTATAGTTTAGAAAGGTTCCTCCTCAGTTTTTAAATCTTGAAGGGTTAGAATACATTGTTGGATTGATTGGTGAACCATTGTTTCTCCACCTGAATACAACGAATATGACCAGTATTTATGTAGCCAAGGTGTTCACGGTCGTTGATCCGACTAAAGCTCTCATGAATCTGTTACTGTTCAATTCTAATCCCGGAATTATCACCAAATCCTAGTTTCATCGCCTTGGCTACCTCCTCAGTTTAGTCATTGCCAAGAACATGGACATAGCCTCCACAGTTGCCCATCGACTCCTATCACTTGCAATGTGTGCAACTCTTCATGTCATTCTCTTGAGCATTGTACCCGTAACAAGTTGAGTGCTAAGTCAAGTTGGAGAAAATCCACTAAGCAGGATTGGAGACCTGTTGAAGATCAGTCTGTTCTGACCAAACTAGCCCCTTCTTCAGCTCCAGCTCCTCACTCAGGGGATAATAATTTCCTCACCAAATCCAGAACGGCGTAAGAGCCCTCCCAAGACAATCCCATCATAGATCTTGATCTCCACAACACAAATCATCTCAATTGCACGCACCTTGGGGCTAACATGGTCAGTCAAGTCCCACATAGGTGGATCCTTGATCTCAAAACCCAAGGAGTCTGGGACATCCTTTGTCATACCATTGTATACTGAGCAAAATTCGCACACAACGTTGTCAAGATCACGCTCATTGATGCTACCTGGAATCAGGTACATTCCAAGGTCACGTTCATGGTGGTCAATTACCTTGAGGTTTTCCTCCGCAGCCATCTGTACATGGTACTCATCGGCAGTCTCGTCGCTTTCCTATTCATTTAACTGCCTAAACAGTTCATCTAGCACATCATCATCGCTTTCTTCTTCCTCATCAGTCAGCACAAAAACCTGAACTTTCTTCTTGTCTTTCCCACAAAAACCTGAACTTTCTTCTTGTCTTTCCCACAAAAACCTGAACTTTCTTCTTGTCTTTCCTTGACAAGGGTCTTGGATCATACTCCTGAATCTGATAAGCTCCCAAGTCAAGTGTGACCTTAGCTCTCTTCTGGCTGATCTTAGCTTGTGTAGATGCCATAAATGATCTATCAAAAATCAGTTGGCTCTTGTTCTCTCTCTCTCCATCTTGAGTTCCACAAATTTTGTGGGTACTTCTACTCCTCTGAGCTTTACTGAAATATCCATGAGCATCCCAAATGGCTTCCTGAGTGAGTTGTCTGCCAAGAGAATTGTCATCCTGCTAGGAACAAAACATGCAAAACCAAGTCTTTCAGCAACATACAATGACATTACGTTTACAGTAGCTCCTAGATCTAGCAGGCACTCATTGAATTTAATATCATGTAAAGTGCAAGGAATCAGAAAACTCCCTGGATCTGGTTTCTTAGCCAGATCGATTTTAGGCATGGGTGGAGTTGGATCCTCTGGAAGAAATTCTCTCTTGAGCTGCTCGACAACCTCTAGCTTCTTCAGAGTAATGTCCTTAGTTGACTGCTTAACTTTTGGATCAACCAAGATCTTCTCAATTTCGGACATTCGTTCCTCTAACACTTTCATATCTTTTCTAAACCTTTCCTTTCGCACCTCATAGAAACGACCCGGAAAGGGAAGTGTAGGTACATAAGTGTTAACAGGCTTGACTACTTGAGGGTTCTCTTCAGGTTCCCTTGTCCTTTCAGGAACTTTCACCCCCTCACTCAGTTTGTCATTGTCCTCTATGAGAACAAAAGTGAAAACATCGTTTACAGACTCATGTGATGGGACTTCAGATTTACCTGGAAGTGTACCAGGCGGTCTCCTAGATGACTTAGAACCCTAAGAAATTTGTGTGTCTAGAGTCCTCATGTGGGTCGACACTGAGTCAATATTGCCATTCAAGTCGTTGTACATGTTGTCAACCTTGGAGTTTATCTCTCTCTTGAAGTTATGAAACTCAACTACATTTTTGTTTTGTCCCTCTAGCAATTGCCTCAGCATAGGAATGGCATGATCTTAAAGGGTTGTTTGAGTAGGTGCAACAGAAGTGGGGTTACAACCTGGTGGGCGTGGGGAATATGGTGGTTTCGAACCACCTTGGTTCTGATAGTTACCCCTTGTTCTGGTAGTTTTGTTGAGGTTGGAAGGACTTATGTGTTGGGTATACCTGATCTTGGGGGTTTGCAACGTTCGTGCTTCTGTAGGATAGTTTGGGGTTGGGTTGTAATTGTTGTAAGTCCTCTGGAATCCATGGTAACCCACATAATTGACCTCTTTTGGCTGAAATTTCTCAGTAGAATACTCCTCAGCTTGATCAACCAAATAAACTGACCTCTTCACGATTTGCAGAACTCAATCAAGTTGTTCAGCCTTTAAACTTGAATCTCATGAACCATCGTTCTGGGGTAGGGAACGATTGTAGTCACCAGCATGTGACGTATCACTCTGCGCCAGCTTCTCTATCAATATCAATCCATCATCATATGTTAAGTCTAAGAAACTACCTCAACTTGTAGTGTGCAGCATTGACTGATATTCCCTTATGGGTCCTCTGTGAAATGTGTTTATGAGGCTTTCAGGAGTGAAACCATGGTGAGGGCACTGTAGGGTGTACTTAAAACGAGTCCAAGCTTCAGCAAACGATTCCATACCCTTCTGAGCAAATGTAGCGATGTCGCTATTGAATTTTCCTGCGCTTAGATGGCGAAAAGAAAGCAGAGAGAGAAGCCTTCTTGCAGTCAGCATCCCATGTTTGAATTGATCCATGAGGTAGTCCCTTCTCCTAGTTCGGTGCCTCTCCTCCCAATGAGAAAGGAAAGAGTCTTAGCTTGTAGGCGTCCTCAGTGCACTACAAGAAAATACGCTATAAGCGACTACAGAAGGAGTCGCTCAGTAGTCGCACATTCACTGTTTCCAATTAATGAGCGACTATGACCTTTAGTCGCTAATATTGCGTCGCTAAATATATTAGTCGCTCTTCTGAGACCGCATTGCAACTACCTGGAAAAGTCGCTCTTTAGCGACTACCTTAAGCGATTGTAACAGAAGTCACAAATAAACAAATGCGCGACTGGTCAACGTGGTTGCTTTAGTAGTCACTCACGTAAGTGATAAATAGGTTTTTGTGTTCTTAGTTTAGCAATGTCAATGTAATGTATAGGATGGGGTGGTCCGGGGTTTTGTCGAACCAACTCAGGAGGGAATAACTGACTAATTCTATTTGGGGTGCTAAGTCTTAGTTTAAATAATTGGGGGTTTGTTATGTCACTAACAATACAAAAATAAAAGCAAATGATAAAAAAATTCAGAATTAAAAGATAAGCTATAGATCTGGGCAATCAAAATGGGCAGTTCTTTTCATGCTAGCAGATAGTACAATTCACATAATAAGCTTGTCTTATGTCTACGAATTTCAATTGTAAATTAACTCACTCTAGTGGTGATAACCCTTTCCTATTCTTGCAATCTATACAATCCCTTGAAAGAAAGCAGGAACAAAAAACAATAAACACAATTACATGATAAACAATCTATAGTCCTAAAACAATCCCTTGAATGGGATCCATAAACAACAAATTCATTCTTTCACGAATTAAATCAAACACCTTCCGGGCAGAAATATTCCTAAGATATAGTTTAGATTAGCTAATCCTATTCTAGCATTGAGTTCATCAAAATGAAGAAGACATTAGATCTATCAGACCTAAAACAACATGTTAGCAATCATAGAACACCCATCTCTAACCCTAATTCATAAGTTATATGGAACTACTCGAAACCCATATCCAGTACACTTAGAGAGTTTCTAGACATGGATTCAGATTCAACAAGGATGAATAGAAAGGTAAAAACAAGAAATCAAATATAGAAATAAAAGTAAGCAGCTAAAATTGCAAATATCAATGAAAGAAAGCAAGAAATCTGAGATAGAAAACTAGAAAACTGCTTTGCAAACAATATAAAATCGTGTTAAAACGTGTTTAGGGTTTTAGTCAGAGGGCTCTCTTTATATAGTAAACCCTAAAATAAAGTGTAAAAGGACAGAAAAGTTCAAAACACGGGGTCAATGACGGTCAATATGACCGGTATGAATGCTCCGTCTTTGAGTCTGGAGAGTGGATCAATCATTGTCCCTGTGAACCCAGACTGGTATGCATGCTCCTGTCCAAAAACGCGTTCTTATCCCGGTCACTTGGATAGGTCATTGTGACCGAGATAATTGGGTGATATTGCACCGGTCAGTCTGACCGGTATGGTCCTCCGTTTTCTAATACTTGGGCCGAATTTCCTCCTTTCTTGCTCCTCTGAGTCAAATTCTGGTCCAACTCCAATTCAGCACCTGAAATGTCATATGTATGCAAAATGCATCATAATGGACTCTATATACGTCCTAAACTAATGAAAATGCGAATGAAAACCGAGTTAAAAACTGATAAAATATCAACACATCAACTCCCCCAAATTTATCCTTTGCTTGTCCTCAAAGGCGGGAATCTCAACTAAATGGTTTATAAGCAAGGCGAAACTGTAGACAATCTCAGACAAACAGGAAAGAGTTAACCACAACTTAAAGCATCAAACATCTGAGCATCTACACTAACCGTAAATCGGGGTCTATCACAAGGCATCCGAAACAAAGCAGAGTATGATTCTCAACAATAGGCAGGCGGTCTATTCCCAACTTCCTAACCCTTTTTAAAGTTTTTCAGGTTTCTATTAGTCATTGGTCCTTTTTCCCTTCTCTATTCTTTATTGCATAAAAGTAAATTAGTCGTCTCTTGGCTCGACTTTTATTCTTTTTTTCTTTTTTCTGTTTTAAATTCAAATGGTGGTTACCCGAAAAGTGTTGGGCATACCATACCAAGTGAATGAGTGTGGTATTTAGGTCGATTGCCCGCGGTTCTTCTCGGGTATATCTTCCAAGAACAGAGAAAGGGGGATTTAGCCATAATCGAACCTTAGTAAACATAGTTGAGAAGTTTCAGGCACGACCTCAAGACTATTGCCAAGTACTCAAAGTTCAGAACCAATTCCATAACCTGGACAAACAAAATCAGCGAGAGTACCTGATAGACATGGTTTTTATAGGTTTTAAATCATCCTTATTGATCATCTTTGTATAGTTTAGGTTGCATTTAGAGTATTTTAGGATTGCATCTTGCGTATTTTGCGTTTCAGATGATTGGAGTGGATATATGCAAAGGAGGGGAGCAATTAGGATCAAGAAGACCAAGGATCAACCAAATTAGCATCAAAGATCAATCAAGGGGATTCAAGGTATGGAGAATGGATCAAGAAGTTTCTGGATCGGCCAGCAGGATTGACCAGATCTGGCCGAGCCAGACAGGCCAAAGTTGCAACCTTGGATCGACGGCCAGGATCGGCCAAACCTGGCCGATCCAGAACAACAAAGGCTCCACATTTCTGGATCGATGGAGGGGATCGACAAAGCTTGACCAATCCAGAACAACAAAGGCCTCGCCTTTTTGGATCGACAGAGAGGATCGACTCTGCGTTTTAGGGTTGACCAGCTCGTTTTCTCTTTATTTTGGAACCATATAAATAATCTCTTATCTCAAAAACCCTAGAGAGGGCCACACTTTGATTTCTCTCTTGTTCTGGCTTGGTATTGTGTTGGATCTACTCTTGATTTTAAGTTTCTATTGAAATTTATTGCTTAATCTTGTTTTTGATTTTGTTAATCTCTTTATATTTCCCATCTTTATCCCTCTCTTTCTTAATATACCACTTAGATTTGTGATGAAATCCATATTTCTTATGAGAATTTGTGGTTTCTTCATAAATAGTGAGTAGTTCATCTCCTAAGTGGATGATTAGGTTAGATTAGGGAGATCTGACAAGATTTAGGGTGTTTAAAGGCTTAGAATCACAAGTATCTTAATCTCATAAGATACTCTTAATGACTAGGTTGATTTTGGCCAAATTAACCTAGATATAAAGAAGACTTCTAAGCCTAAGAGGTGTTATTAGTCTTTGGTTCAAGTTTAATGGAATGCTTAGGGTTTCAATTTCAAGAGACCGAATTGTTGTCTTGAGTGGTTGTTTAAGATTTTTATTCAACTATTTATCATGTGTTGATTTTGCAATCTTTGTATTTCATGCATGTTGATAGGATTGTCTTATGAATGGGTATGATTAATGAATCTTGATTTTTCTTCTATTAGCAAGAGATTGTGATTGTTGCATTATCTAGATAGGGGTTTTCGCTACGAGAGTGGGTTGATCCAGTTTAGAAAACCCTGAAACCTGAGTTTGCCTGATTTGATGAAATTAAGCACCTAGATTTAAGTCATTTCTCCTGAAATCAACTGCCTGGTCATCTGCTTAGATCTTTATTATATGAATTCTTCAATCGTTATTTCGCTTGCTTTTTACTGCTTCGACTTATCTTTCTGAATTTAAATATCAGTTTAGGATAGCTTTAGTGACAGTAAAGCCTCCATTGCTAATACTTATTAGATGCTCTAGAGAATATATTGTTCTGGCATAATCCTGGGTTGGTTCGACATTTTAAACTCGAATCCTTAGCATCACCTTGAGTCATCTTTACTCCGATTCTCTAACAAATATGAATATACGGGATAAAGATACTTCTTATCAAATTATCGCCGTTGCCAAACTAGGATTTTTGCTAGCAGTAGATTTGTTGTGTCTTTTAGGGACTAAACTTACTTTTCAGTTAACTAATCTTCTGTTTCTCTTGCTTCCTTGTGTTTCAGGTGCATGAACCTTCGTTCTCGCGGTCCCTCCAATCTTCTACTAGTTCAGTCAGATATCAGGGCACTTGAACATCAGAACACACGACCAAGAAGAGAAGTTGAGCGTTTGTTGCATATCCAGCGTCTCAACCTCGAGATGGAGGGTGCTCATGACCCACCAGTTGATGCTCAGATCCCACCACAACCTGCCCAAGCGAATGCTCAGGTCAACCCACCTGATACTATCAGTGCTCACGATGAACCCAATACTCGGGGCCATAGGCCCGACATCCACCCACCTACAATCAACAACAACAACTTCGAGATCAGGACCAGCCTTATCTCGATGATATAGGGCAGTCAATTCCACGGTCTACCAGGGAACGATCCTTTGGATCACCTGAACACATTTGATCGACTTTGTAGCACTGTTCAAATCAATGAAGTTTCTGAGGACGCGTTAAAGCTACGGTTGTTCTCGTTCTCTCTGGGTGGTTCTGCTCACCAATGCGAAGTCGGACTTCCAAGGGATTCAATCACCACCTGGGCTGATTGCAAGAAGGAGTCGTCACAAAGTTCTTCTCCCCAACTCGGACAGCAAACCTCAGAAGTGAAATTTCAGGTTTTACTCAGAAAGCAATGGAAAGTTTTGATGAGGCTGGGACCGTTTCACCTCCTACACTATCAAGTGTCCCCATCACGGGTTCAGCAAGATCTGCTTGATGAACACCTTCTTTCGGGGCTTGACAGAAAAGTTCCAACTTGTGCTTACTACAGCTAGTGGAGGAAACTTTCACAACTTAACAGCAGATCGGGGAATGCAGCTGATCGAGAACCTAGCTAAGTGTAGCAACACCCACGGTGAAGATTATGACCGCTCCAACAGGGGGCGTGTGGAACCAAATGATGAGGGGTACAAGAAGGAAATCCAGTCTTTAAGTGACAAGATTGATCGTTTGATCAATGCCCAACAAGCCACAGAACACTTTGTGGGTAATGCAGAGGATGGTCTCCAGGAGGAGTATCAGATTGAGGAGGTCAACTACATGGGAAACCAGGGGTACAAGCAGCCTTACAACAACTATCAGACAAACCCAAACCTCTCCTACCGAAGCACGAACGTCGCAAGCCCTCATGATCAGATCTATCCAGTTCAGCGACCAGTTCAGAACCAGGGGTATCCACAACAAGGTTACCAAAACCGCCCCCAATATCATAACTATCAGACAAGACCACCAGGGTTTCAAACCTCTCAGCCTATGCAGCAACAGAACTCCGGCAATGATGCACCAGTGATCTCTAAGGAAGATCTAGCTAATGTCATGCTTCGCCAACTCATTGATGGCCATACAAAGAATAACATCGATTTTGCCAACTTTAAGAAGGAGATAAA
>OVAU01002022.1:0-13329 GCA_900406315.1 Biscutella laevigata subsp. laevigata
ACGGAGGGAGGGCTAGGTATCCGAAGCTTGCGCGACACAGCACTGGTTTTCAGCCTTAGCCTCATCTGGAGACTGATCATAAAGAAGCCTTCGCTCTGGGTGTCTTGGACTCAGCATTTTCTTCTTCGTCAGAGTACTTTCTGGGAGGTCACGCCCACCGCAGCGGGATCTTGGATCTGGCGCAAATTACTCAAGCTTCGCGCGCTTGCTCNAACGGCTCGATTTTGGAGTGATCACTGGACGGGAACATGCCCTCTTCTAGCGGACGCAGGTGAGTTAGGCGTCACCAGACTGGGAATCCCTCGACACGCTACAGTCTCTGCAGCAGTGCGTGGCAGTTCCTGGTCCTTCAGAAGAGTTCGTGACCTAGCGCTTCAGGTAATAGTTGAGGGAATTACAAGCCTCCAGCCCCCTTCGCCCAGCAATCACCATGATCGCCACTTGTGGAAGCACGGACCAGACCTGTACAAGAACTTCTTCAGCACTCGCAGCACTTGGGATCAGATTCGAAGCAAGAGGCCTACGGTTCCGTGGAGTGCTCTGGTGTGGTTCCCCCAACGTATCCCAACGCTCTCTTTCATTCATTGGCTTGCGCTGTGGGATCGTCTCTCAACGGGTACAAGAATGCGGTCGTCGGGTATCACTCAAGGCTGTCTTTTCTGCAGCAACCCAGACGAATCTCGTCAGCACCTGTTTTTCGACTGCACTTACACGCGCGGTGTGGACTGAGTTAAGTGGTTCCTTGTGCTCGGGGCAACCTCCGACTTCCTGGAACTCGGTCACTCAGTACATTCACCGCCAACATATGCCTCATCTCGATAAGGTCCTCTTCAAGATCATACTCCAGGTGGTTATCTACTATATTTGGAAAGAACGCAACGACCGTAGGCACAATGCATCAGTCAAAGGCACTACGGTACTAGTCTCTCTCCTTCGGCAACACATCAGCAATCGCATTCTGGCTCTGGACTACCGCCACCCACACCGTCTCGCCCAGCTTCGTGACCTTTGGCTATCTTAGACTTCACAGGCCCTGTTCTGATCCTAGTTATGAGCAAGGCGGTGTACTCTTTTTCCCTTATCTGGTTTTGTCCCAATGGGTTTTCTAGATAAGGGTTTTAACGAGGCACTTGTTCTTGCTCACCCACCACAAACTAGGATCACTTCTGTTTTTGCTCTGGTTCTTTATGTTGCAGCTTTCTTTCGCTTAAAAACTCTATCACTGTACATATTGTTTCTTCCTCAATAAATTTCACATTTAATCAAAAAAAAGAATAATTATGCTTTACAAAAAAACCAAAAAATGAAAAATTCTGAAAAAACCAAAAAGAATTGAGTCTCATTTAGCGGATGGAGTCTCATTTAGCTTGTATTTCATGTTTAAAAGAAAGAACTAAAGAACCTTAAAGTTTTATTGTGATCAATCTAGTAGTCTTGAAAAGTCTTGAAGTTCATAGCATTTGATCTTGATGTTTAAAAAGCTAGGTTGATAGGTTTTGATTTCAATATTATATGAGTCTAATCATGAACTTTAATTAGCATGATCTTGTTTGCACTTGTGTTTCATGGTATTTTTGATTTTCAAGCCCGAATTTGAGCATCTTAGACCGAAACACCTTAAGCTTAAATCAGTCATTCTCATTTTTAGAATGATTTTCTCTAACCCTTTGCACTCTTGGCCTAAACACTTATGTGAGCCCTCTATGTATTGATTTAGTGATTTCAATTTTGTAAAAACTTGAAAGTATAGAGAGCGATAATGGATGACATCTATTTGGGTAGCTTAGGATGTTTGGCAACTGGAATGAATGAAAGAAAAAGCTTGGGTAGAATTATGCTTGGATTGATGAGATTGAAATGGGAAAGGTTTGAAAAGAAAAGCTTGAAAAGAATGGGTAGAAAGGAAAAAATCACCAAAGGAATGAAAGAAAAGAAAAGGGGATAGAAAGAAAGTAGAAAAAGGTTTCCTAGCCTCTAGAATAAGAAACAAATGTTAAAAGGAAAATGCTAAGTTAGAAATGAAAACAAAGAAATGCCTTAGAGTTTAATGAGAATGATAGGAGTCTAGTCAAAAGGGAAAACAAATCCCTAATTAAAGAAGAAATGGGTTACAAAGATAGGATTGGGTAGATGTAAGAGTCAAAGTTTGGGGAGGGGGAATATTGATGTCCAAAGTTGTATACCCCATTGCTCTTTGTCTTTCCTGATTTTGCTATAATTCTTTTACTCCGCGCGAGAAACCAAAATACAGTCGACCTTCATGACTTATGTGGAACTTTTTCTTTTGCATTGAAGTCCCCTTTAGTCCAAACCGATTGAAACCATTGTGTATGCCTTCATCATGTTTCACTATTTGCTAATTGAATGTAGGAAAGTAGTCTAAGTTGATTAAATAGATCACCTTCACGTGGTAATAATAGCGGATTGTGAAGATGCTTGGATGATAAGATAAGTAGTGATGCTAGGTTTAAATGGTATGTCTTTGGTTCTGAAGTTCTTGTTTTTTCAAACCTCGACCCTTTGTATAGACTTTGTTTTGCTTGAGAGCAAGCAAATGATAAGTTTGGGGGAGTTGATGTATAGCATTTTTTACGGTTTTGATCATTTGTTTTCATGCATTTTGCATTTGTTTAGGATGCATTTAGAGTCATTTGGTTGCATTTGCATAAATTTGACTTTTCATGTGCAGGATTGGACTTAATTCAAAGAAAGGATCAAAAGGAGCAAAATGGACAAGTCTCAGAACCGAAGCATCCGTACCAGCTAAGAACACTGGTCAGACTGACCACTGCACATGACACGGCTCAGACAGGAGCCCTAGTACCGGTCAACCTCGACTGGTACACCACACCGGTGCAGAATTAAGAAAACGGACAATAGCCATCTTACCGGTCGAGTGCTCGACCGGTAAGGGGCCATACCGATGACCACCCCCAAGATAAGACACATAAACATCGTACCAGTGACGGGTACCAATCACCATGACCCATACATGTCCCGTGTTTTTGAGTTTAATGATACATTTTATTTGTAATCTTTGCTAAGTATAAAGGGAGCAAAGAGAAACTAAAACCCTAGATTTTGAGTTCTTAAGTTTGTTTTAGTGAGTATTTTCTGAGTTTTTAGATTTGAGAGTCTTCTAACACTTTTGTAGAAGATTACTTGGTGATTTCTTATTGCAATTCCAATTTTCAGACTTTGATTGCTCTTGTTTATTGTTTACTTATGTTTTTTATTTCCTTTTCTTATCCTAATCATTCCCTCAAAACATGTCTAGAAACTCTCTAAGTATTCTAGGAATGGGTTGTGAGTAGTTTCATATAACTTGTGGCTTATGATCAGAAATTGGTTGATTTTGATTGTTATGAATGGTTTATGGTTGATTAATGCAATTGTCTTCTTCATATTCATGATCTTAATGCTAGAATAAGATTAGCTACCCTAATCTAGATCATAGGAAATTTATTGCCCGAGAGGTGTTCGATAGAATTCCTGAAATAAGTAAAGAGATTGTTAGTTAATTCTTTCCAAGATATTGTTTGAGAATTGGCTAATTGTTGCATGGAATTATGTTTATTGCTTCCTGAAATTGATTTCTTCCAAGAGATTGTTTAGATATCATGACTAGGAAAGGGATTTCTATCACGAGAGTGAATTAACCTGAATTAGATATTCCTAAACATAAGATAAACTGATTGAGTGAAATTGAACCATAACTAGCATGTAAAAGACAGCCAATTTCGATTTCCCTGGTCCATGGGTTATCTTTATTTATGAATTTTATATTTAATGGATATGTTTTGCTTGATTCATTTAACATTCTAGATAGCTTTGTTAGTGACAGACATTGTCTATCTATCTACTTTGACTTAGCAAATTCTTGATAGAACTAGTGTGTTAAACCCCCATGTTTGGTTCGACATCTTACATCCACTACATTACATTGATAAACATAAGATATCATCTGAACCAACAAAAATATCTGTTTATTAGAGATCTTTCTAAATATTGAGCGATCTTTTTATCATAGGTGTACTAAGAGGATTCACTTTATCCATATTAAAGCATTGTAGGATTTTTCTCATACAGTTTGATTGGTGCAAGAATATACCACTCTTAAGGTGTTCAGTTTGCAAACCAATACAAAACTTAGTTTTACCGAGATGCTTCATTTCAAATGCTCCTTTGAGACACATTTTGTGTTTCTTCAGGAACACATTTATTTGAGACAAGTATTTCTTCTGGAATACATTTATCTAGTATGGACTCGTTACCCTTTTCAATAGTTTTTCTCTTTCTAGGATTTGTATCCTTCGACCTGATGGGTTGTCCACATTTTAAACGTATATCAGATTCATTTGATGAATCTCGACCCATATTTTCCTTGGGATTTCAAGCCGCATTGGAACATTTGCAGTAACAATATGAGATTTTGTTACCCTTTTCAAATCAACAAATACATCAGGTATTTTATGCCTGATCAATTGAACCTCTAGTTCACGTTTATTGGTAAGAGGGTCAAAATACAAAAAAAAATTGCACATGCCATTCAATCTTACCCGTGACTTGAGGATAACCTCCCCTTTATGCTGAGAATTCACTCTCATCATATTGGGAATCAGCAAAACGAGATGTGAACATACCAATATAAGGTTCAAAAATCTAATTATCGAAGATAATATATTTCCTACATATATCACAATCTTTTCAACACAATCAAATACCCTTAGCTATGATATAACATACACTTGACCATGTACTAGTTGTATTGGGAAATATTTGTTATATGCACTAGGTTTGATTTGAATCAATATTGCACCATGCAAAATTGCATGTCCCCATATAGATATTGGGAGTTTGTTATCATTAATTAAGGGTCTGACAATAAGTTATAGACATTTAATCAATGATTTGGGCATTTCATTTGGTGTGTGAACATGCACAATTAGATATTCCACATCTATGCCAACCACCATGCAATAATTGTTAAAAACATTAGAGGTGAATTTACCAGCATTATCAAGACTAACTTTCTTGATCACACGATGAAATTATGTTCTTAACTTAGTTATATGAGCCATGAATATGAGAAAAGCTATATAAACGTGTGATATCTACTCGATGCATCATTAAGCACCTTAAAGTATTGAAATGGTCCACTTGATGGATGAATATGCCCACAAATATTACCATAAATTCGGTCTAACAAACACTGGTGATTTATTTGAGATTTTGCTTGGGGGATTCCTTATTACAAGCTTCCATTTTGAGCAAGCAATACATTTCATTTCACCCGATTGAAAATCTTCTAGTTTTCTCAATATAAGAACACGAGAATTTTCAATAATTCTTCTGATCATTATGTACTAAGATGGTCTGATCACTCATGCCAAACTTTTTTAAAAAAAATTTGACCCTCAAGCTCATTGTGGCATGATATCTAAGCATCACTATATTTGTAGAGTACAATCCTGATGAAAAAGAAAGTACACTTCTTTCTATATATAATTGAAGTAATGCATAAATATTCGATATTATCTTCATTCATGGTCTCAATATGATAACCATTTAAATGAATATCTTTTAAACTCAACAAATTCCTTTTCGAATTCAGAGCAAATAATGCGTTTTTATTTCAATTATTGTATCATTGGGAAAAAAGAAATTTGCTCTTCGAGAGCCTTCAATTATTTTACACAACCAGATATGGTATTTACATGTGATTTTTTTACTCTTCACATTAGAGAAATATTTCTCATTTTAAAGTATTGTGTGAGTTGTAGCACTACCAGCTAAACACATATCTCCATTTTGAAACTTTGGATGAGACATTTCTTTTATTATATGTTAATCACTTTAAGTTTTATTTAATAAACCTAAATATTAGAGAAAATAATATATTATATAAAGTAATTATGAAATAATTCAACTTAAAAAGAGAATGAATAATAGAAATATTTTTGTTGAAATCTATTTATTTTTAGAATTATAAATGAATAGGTACAATGACATTTATACTAGACAGTGATACAATAATAAGTATGGTAGTAATTCAAATTTTGTAAAATATAAAGAAAAAGTTAGCAAAACAACTATATGAAAATGATGAAGTTAGTAACTTAAATAGATCAATATATGAAAATAATAATTTCAAACTTACATGAACTAAATATTCAAAATGAGTATAGTACAACATACTTTTTTTATAATAAATCATATTGTTATATTTAGAAAGGTTAGACCGTCAACATGTTATGCAAATATAAATTAAACCAGACTTACAGTCGCTTGATATGAGACAATGAAGAAGAAGAGAATATTTTTTGATCTTTGTATAATGTGTTGTGTGTTCAAATGATGATATTTACTGTGTTACCACACAGAATCGAGTCTCACATAATGCATGTATTGTGATAAAAAAAAGTTGTGATCTTTACAAGAAAGGATAATCTTATTTTATAAGAGAATACAAAACTTGTAACTTGCATAAAGTTAATTATTATGAGATAATGTTACATATCTATATAATAAAATAAGTTTTTATTGTTTGAAGGGTTCTTTGAGCTTAACATCTGTCAACATACAATTGGTTACTAAAACTTAATGTTATAATTAAATTGAATAAATTTAAAATGTTTTTTGATTATTTAGTAAAATTAATTATATTTAAAACGCATAACCATTACTTTTTCCACTATATGTATCCTACGTCTTTAAAATTTCTATTCAAAATTCTTTAATTATATTTAAACCTCATGGTTATTAATTTCAAAATCTATATGTAACATACGTCTTTAATGTTTTTTATTAAAATTTTAATTAATTATATGTAAAGCTCATAATTAATAATTTTTCATCACAATGTGAAGCTTCAAATAAAATATGAGTAATCCCTAGAACTTAAATATTTTTATATAGAAATCTAGGTTATTGATTAAATTAGAATTTAATTTAATAAATTAAAGGTATTTTTGAATAAAGGGTTTCAATATGTAATTTCAAAACTATAACAAATTAGTTGTAATATGAATCCCTATAACTTATTGATTATTTTTAATATCCCTAATTATTGATTCTTTCTAAACTTAATTCAAACCATATAAATTTGTAACTATTTTTTCTCAATATATAACATAAATATTTAAAGCTTCTTTATATTACACTTAAGTATTTCTATATAAATTCATAAAACCATTACTAAATTTTTCATAACAAAAACTCTTTCAAAATATTATGGAATCAACAAAACTTTCCTATATATATTCTACCATTGATTCAATAGATAACAATCTTGAACCACAGTTTATTGTTGTTCGGATTTTGTGCACTTGGAAAGCAAATGATTTCAGGAGAAATAATGTTATGCTCAGCGTTAACTATTTGTTTCTCGATGAAAAGGTACAATCAATTTCAATCGTTTAAAAAACTATATTTTCAATCTTATCTTCTTGTATGGAACTGCTTATATATCATTTTGGAAAACTCACTTCTCAATTCCATAACCAATTCCTCGAACTACAAGAATTACCTATCACTATCATTGTAACTAACATTAATCCAAAAACTATTCAAGGTACATTTGTTTCTGTAATATTTTTCTTATATTCTCTTACTTTCTTTGCCTCTTAAAATGTGTATGTTTATTGATAAACATGATTCTTATTGGATTAAGAACTGTCTACTAATTATGTGTGGGTATAATATCAAACCAACTCAGGTTGTGATAGCTAGCACTAGTATAGAGAGTTCACTAAGTCTAGGTCGATATAAGAAAATGAATATGTCACTTTCAAACCTTAAACTAAAGAATTTAAATGAAATGAAACAAAAGTAAAGTGCAGTAACAAATGTCAACGGAATCGAGATTATCAGAAATCAAAGGGAAATAAAACATATGGACCAGGGCAATCAAATCAGACAGTCAATTTCATGCTAGTGATGTTCAATTTCAAAAATTTAGGTTTATCTTATGTCTAAGAATCTCATATTTAGACTAATTCAGTTTCATGATAAAAGTCTTTTTCTAATAATAATTTCTAAACAATCACTTGAAATAAATTAAAACCAAGAAGCAATTCACACAATTTTATACCACAATTCAAGCAACTCAAACACAAATCTCTTGGAAAGAGTTGAAAAACACCACAAATATTTGGTTCGGAAATTTCATCGAACACCTTTCGGGCATGAAATTCTCTTAGCTCATGGATAAGATGATCAAACAATTCCAAGCATTAAACACATAGATGTGGAGAAGATAGTAAACTAATCAGCCCTAGATATCAAAAGAAATCCAAATCAAACCTTAATCTATTATAATTCATAGTTAAGGGAGACTACTCACTAATCATGCTTAAACCACTAAATCCCATGATCGAATAGTGTTTAACTATGATTTCAAGAGTAGAGAAAATGAAAGATATAGAATGAAGAAAGAAATTACAAGAATCAATACCAAATTCAACCAAAACTTGAAGAGATTAGATAAATGGGAAAAGAAAACCTTCAAACTTTCATAGACTTAAAAATTATAATGTTCTTGATATCTTGGGTTTTAGGGTTTCTTTCCCTATTATACATCAAATAAAAAATAAAGAAAGCAACTTGGAACTTTTGGATTTGTGGGATGTGTACCTGTCAGAATTAACCGGTACATGAGGTCGGTATTGGTGCGTCATTTGTCTGGAGAGTATGCCGGTAAGACGTGACTGGTAAGTTTGGCCGAGACATCTCTTCTGGTCATTTTTGGATGGACTGTACCGGTCAAAAGTTAACCGGTACTCTTGCTCGGTACACATACTCCAATATCTTCCTGAAACTCGTACTGGTGATGATAACGGTTTGGTTCTCCCCGGTAGATTATTCTGTCTTGTTTCATGCATATGTACCAATTAGACCACACCGGTATGGGTGACCGGTAATATTCTATGTCTGCTCCAAAATTGCTCCTTTTACCCCTTTTCTCATTTAAAGCTCAACTTCACACCTGAAACATGAAATGCAATGTAAATGCATCCTAATCAACTCTACATGCATCATAAACTAATGCAAAACAAATGAAAACAAAGGATAAAAACGACTAAAAATGTTATACATCATTTCTTTATTTAAACATTCATATAATTTTATATTGGTAGGTTAAATATATCTCAATGCTACAACATCAACTTGTGCTTTTTCACTGTGGAGAACAAAATTTCTGAAGACTTTTGTAAAAGGTACAATTACGAAACTAATGTTTTAAAACGCCCATATGACTTATTTCTATTGATTTTTTAAAAATATATATAAACCGTGTATTTATGTATTACATTTATTCAAGCTAATAAATAATACAAGTCATTTATAATTACTGTACAATTTATAATAACTCTCTTACCCCTATAAATGTGAATGGAAATATTGAGTCAACCCCTACGGATATAAAAGTATTGGAGCAATAGTAGCTTATGTCGATGAGCAAGTTGATCTCAAAGGTATTAATATTTATTCTTACCCCAATATTTGGTGTAAGTACCCTTTCATTATTTTTTGGATCCCCTAAAAGTCATCATTTATTGTCAGAGAAAACATTTTGGTGTAAGATAAAATTGATTGATGTGATATTAAGTAATGAGTGGTTTTATATTGCATGCATTGGATACAGAAAATACTCAAATTGGAGAGAGAATAAGTTGTAGATTTTACCAAGCCGACCGTATGACGGGGTACTTCGGTATGTACACATTGACCTAATTTTCTTCAAATAAATTTGTTTTAACTATCTTTTTAGCCTTTAATAGATATTGTATTGAAGTTATTGTTGAAGATGATTGTGTACTACCACATTTGTTATTTTTGATCAAGTTGTTGAAAAGTTATTGAAAAGTATTGTATTTCTCCTAGCAGCAAATAATGTAAAAATCTATAATTTAAAAGTTACTAATATTTATTTCCCATATTTCTCTAATTAACTTTTAATGAAATATGATATATCTCATAATAGTGACAATGCAAGCATAGTCCCATATTTTTCAGAATTTAGTTGAGAGAGTTTTTATATTTAATGTGAAAGTTTTCAAGTATAATTTCATGGCTAAACACATTTTTCTGTTGTTGAAATAGATTTGCCTCCAACAACAGAGAAGGTATATTTTTGATTGATAATATTTATCATTTTTTAAAATTACACTTAACTAATTTATTTTAGTATTTCATTTTTTATGATAGAAACCTAGAAATCAGAAAATCAACCACCTCCTAAAAATCAAGAACTAAAGAGGTTACGAACAACTAATGAATTTTAATTATATTTTTTGTTAATATGTAATGATAAATATATTCTATAAGAATCTCTTGTATCTTAATTCATTTTCAATAGAAAAAAAGACTCAAGTTATACTCGAAGAATCTGAAGAATAAACATAATGTCTCTGATTAGTTCCATATTAGAGCACAATTTATCTTTTTCCACCATGCATCTTGTTTTCTTTATATTTTTTATGTCATGCATATTGATTTCTATAATAGTTTTTTCTCCATTTATTTTCTCTAATTAGTTTCATATTCCTATAAAATTATCTACGTTTAAACTTTCAACAGAAGTTAAAAGATTTTGAAAATGTGTCATTATGTTTATTTGCAGTTAACTCTTACCATTTTATAAATAGATAATTGAAATATTAGCAATGTCATTTTAATGGTTTTTAAAAAAATTAAAAGATATATATATAATAAAAATATATTTTTCATTCTTTGATATTCACGAAATTTTAAATTATTTAGTATTTTCCAACAAATAATATTATGTTGATTGAATTACAGTATCATTAATCAATTTTCATTTGAAATAATTAATTATAATTATGAAATAGCTAAAAGTTTTTTATTTAATTGTAATGTGTTTTATTTGAATCTGAATCCAAATTTATGGAAATATTAATTAATACGTTTAAGAAAGTATTTGTAACCATCAATTCATGCAATTTAAAATTTATGATTATTGATAAGTGTGGTTTTTGTCACCTTTTGAGCCTTGTTTTCATTTGTTTTAATTAGTGTAGGATGCATTTAGGTCCAATTAGGTTGTATTTGCATGCATTTCATGTTTTAGGTGTTGAAGACGTACTTAGACGAGAAATGAGACCATTTGGGATCGAAAAAGATGCAAAAGGAGCAAGGGTGCAGAAAAGTCAACATTGCATCGTTGACCAGTTGGAGAGTTAACCAGATGCAGAGTTGACCAAATGCAGAGTTGACCAGTTGACCAGAAGCCAAGATCGATCACAAGGATCGACCAAACTTGGTCGATTCAGAAGCCAAAAATCCAACCTTTGCAGGATCGATCACAAGGATCAGCCAGTCTTGCCCGATCCAGTCCATAAAAAGTGACCAAAACGAGTTTTACCTAGTTTTTTCTCTTCATATAAATACTTTTTATGCTCCATCATCCTTGATCATCTTTTAAGCTTTCTTTTATGCTTTCTTTTGCTAGATCTTGTAAAGACTTCTTGTTTATTGTTTAATCTAAGTTTCTATTGCATTTTCTTCCTCTTTCTCTTTTGTTTCTTGCTTTAATCTAAGTTTCTTGTTTATATTTTAGATATATTGCTTTAATCTAAATATCTTTGCAATCTCTTCTTCTATCTCTTTTATTTTCTTAATCCTTCATGTTTGAATATAGATCCTCCATGGTTCATGTGTTCTTGCCATGATTTGTGAGTAGTCACCTTCTAGGTGAATGATTAGGAAAGATTAGGGTGATTAGGGTTTGAGAATAGATGGTTAGGGCTTAGAATCACAAGTATTTTGTTCAATAAGATGCTCTTAATGCTAGGTTGATGGAAGGCCACTTCAACCTAGATCTAAGAAGACTTCTAAGCCCGAGAGGTGCTACTAGTTCTTGTCTTATTGTTGCTTAGGGTTTCAATGTCAAGAGATTGATTCATTGTTCTTGAGTGGTTGTATGGGAAATTCATTTATGAGTTTTAATATGTGTTCGATTAACATGTTAGGATAGGGATTTCTGCCACGAGAGTGGATTAATCTAGATTAGAAATCCCTAGACCTGAGATTGTCTAAAAAGTTGAAATTAAGCATTTAGACTTAAGACTAATCACCTAAAATCAACTGTCTAGTTATTTGCCTAGTTTCCTTTGCTTAACTTTCAATTTGTTTAAGTTTTACTTGCTTTTTAGTTTCAGTTTCGTTGTCATTTCTGCTTTTCATTTACTTTGATTTTATTCTTGTTTATGCATGTTAGGATGTTAGTGACAGACACCATTTCCCTATTCTGACTTAGACTAGATGAACTCTCTATAGTCATATACGTGAATCCATCCCAGACTGGTTCGACATGTAAACCATCTATACTACAATCGATTGATTTAGAGACTAAAAATCTCTTTATCAAACTGGCGTCATTGCATGTTCGGGATTTTGATTTGCTATTAGGATTTTGAGCTTGTTTAGGACTAAGTCTTTCTTTTCTCTCTTTGCTATTTTTTCTACTCTCTTTGTTTTTAATTTTCAGGTGCATGATACCTAGATGGATATAATGACAAAATTTGCCTCGTTTAATGCAAAGCTTGATAGGGTATTCACCTTGAACCAGTTAAAAGCCAACTACATAAGGCCCAATGGTTATCATTCGGGGTTCAACAGATACCATCCCACTCCCACGCCTTGTAATCATGGATACTTTCACCCTATGCCTTCGTTCAATCAAGGCGGCTTTCAACCTAAAAAACACTACTAATTCAGCGAGCCTTCTGGTTTCTCCAACACACGGGTCAGCAACCACGCCCAAGCTCAGGTCGTTTCCCCTTACTCTAGTGTCAAAGAAAATTAGTTTGTTCAAATGTTGAAGCAAAGCTTTTAAATCCTGCAACAACACGCCCTTGCTTTCAAAGTGTTCAAGCAGGAAATCGACACCAATATTGATAACGTCTATGCTGACCTCAATACCAATTTTGAAGGACTAGCCTTACATATGAAGGCTCTAGACATCCGAGTGGCTCACATATCATCCACTTCCAAGAAGTAATTGGGTTAACTGTCAAACAAAGAGTTACCCGCCACAAAAGAGTATGTCACCTCCATCTCTACAATTCAGGACAATGAGAAACTAAATAGGGGTGGGCCTTCAGAGTGATGAAAGCCAAAGGAAAGGAAAAGCAGCTAGTTGGGAGAAGGATCCTTCTCCAAATGAACCACCTCCTGATAAGCAGGATCTTTACCCCGGATATCCCTATGTGCTAGAGAATCGAAGTAAAGATGGTTTTCTCAGGGAGATTGTAAGGATTCGGGTTAAATGTCGAACCAACCCAGGATTATGCTAGGACAATATAT
>OVAU01002023.1:0-13329 GCA_900406315.1 Biscutella laevigata subsp. laevigata
TTTTAATAATATTTTATTTTATATAATTAAAATTTTTATTACATATATATATTTATAAATTATAAATTATAATTAATTATTTAATTAGTATTTTATTATTTTATATTAAGCAACCACGAAGCGACTACGAAGCAAAGCGACCACTAAGCGACCACGACGTAAAGCGACCACGAAGCGACTACAAAGAAAAGCGACCACGAAGCGACTACGAAGAAAAGCGATCACGAAGCGACCACGAAGCAAAGCGACCACGAAGCAAAGCGACAACGAAGCGACCACGACCTAAAGCGACCACGAAGCGACCACTGCATAAGCGACCTTAAAACGACTACAATGTATTCGTTTCCGAAACGACCACATTGTAGTCGCTTTCATAAAGCGACGACGGTTGCCACTCGATGACCTGGTCGCATATTACGACAAGAATTGTAGTCGCTTCACGTTGACGCTCTTTAGCGACCACGTGTAACCGTCGCTTTCGTGGTCGCAATAAAGCGACTACGAAGCGACCACTGGCGATTAGCGACGAGAAATAAGCGACCATAGTTTTTAGTCGTTTAGTAGTCGCTTTTGGCCTAAAAGCGACCACAAAGCGACTATTTCTGTAGTCGATTTTTTCGTGTTTTCTTGTAGTGATAATAGCCCCAGGTGGCGAAGAGCCGACATCAATGTGTCAAACCTTCCCGTCGATGTGAGCTCTTGATGAAGATCAGCCTGTTATCCCTAGAGTAACTTTTATCCGTGCGAATAAAGCACTAATTCTATAGAGAACTCGTTTAGTCTAAGTTGATATAAGATTCGATATAAAACTAACCAATTGAGTCTGGGCAGTCGGGCAATCAAGTTCATGCTTATAATGTTCAATTCCATCATGCAATGCTCATCTTAGGTCTAAGTATTCCCAATTTAGGCTAATCCTCTCTCGTGGTAATATCATATTTCCTAATCACGCTATCAATACAATCCTTTGACTTCACATAATTAAAAAGCATAAAGTTCAATTTCATTCAATCGCTAAGCAATCCTAACATAATCCCTTAGAAAACATCACTTAGCAACGTAAAATATTCATTCGAGCATTTTGTCGAACACTTTTCGGGTGACAAATTTTCTAAGTTCTAGATTAGAGTCATCAATACTATTCTAGCATTAAGAATATCAATATGATGAAAATATTGAACAATTCAAGCTCTAAACATTATAAGCAATCACCAAACAACCCTAACTTGTAAGCTTAAGGTGAACTACTCACTAATTATGTTGAAAACACAAGATTTATGATGGATAATTTTCTAAACATGATCCAGAAAAACATGATCCAGAGATTACGAAAGAAAACTAAGATGAATTAAGATTAAACTTAAAATTTAAAGTTTTTTCATCATAAAGGAAAAAAGTATTCTTAAGAACCAAAAGTAGGACATAACATATAGCAAATTAGGTCTAAAAATGAATTTATAGATCCTAAACACTTGGGCAAAAATGGCTTAGTCAACTGCCTAAAACGTTGACTTCCCCTGAACCGTATCGGTCACGCCTTATCGATAGCATCTGGTCGATGTGGTTCAACTCCATACCAGTCAAGCGTGAACACTTGGTCGATATAGTCTTTGGCTTGATCTTCTTCCTTTGTATCCGTAAGACACGACTGATACTCTTGACCGACATAGCTCTAGCTCGCTTCTTCCTTTGTATCAGTCAAGCGTGCTCGATACACATGACCGGTCGGGACCTTAAATCAGAGCTCCTCGATGTATCGGTTTGGAGTGATTGATACTCCATATTGATCTAGTGCCTAGCCGGATGTTCTCTGTGTACCAGTCATTCTTGGCGGGTACGTTTATCCGATATGGCCTGAAATCTACTCTTTTGCTCCCAAATTGATTTGTTTCTCGTTTAAGTCATCTCCAACACCAAGGACATGAAATGAATGCAAATGCAACCTAAAAAGACCTAAATCCAATCCTAAAGTAATGATAAATGAATATAAAAGACGATTTAAAAGACAATCCTAAAGTTATATCTCAATGAGTCAAATAAATGAGGCATAACCAAGAGATTGTTAGTTAGCTTAGTAGTTGTATAGACTAGATCGTAATGCTTGCTTTTTATGTGAGTAGACAAGGGATGTATCAATCGCATGATTGGGCTAGGGATTATTCTCACGGGGTGGATTATTCTAAATTAGGAAGTCTTGGACTAATGATTAACATTGAATGTTTGAATTGAGCATTATAAGCCTGGACTTGATCACCTGGTTGATTGTCTTAACATGTTCGCCTAGTTTTTAATCTTTTTAGACATAATCGCTTCCGTTGAGTTTTCTGCCTAAGTTGACTTTTTCTCTTGACTTTTCGTTTTTGTTCTAGTTTATTGTGTTTTAGGATTGTTAATGACAAATAACTCCTTTATCGACTTAGACTAAAGATATTCTCTATAGTTCTTATTGCCTAATTACCCCTGATTAGGTTTGACAAAACTACAACGACCGTGAAAACGTGTATATCATTGATATCACGACCAAATTTTTTTTATTAGCCAACTAAATAAAAAAATCTAAGATCCATTATTATTATAAATATTAGCATATATTAAAGTAGTCAATTATCTTTTAATTTTTGTAATACTAATTAAACTATTTTATATAAAACATTTGAGAAAAATAGAAAAGAAAAAATAACTGTTATAAACTTTATTTTGAAAAGTTTATATGGGTTTAAGTGGATTTTTAACTATTATATTTTCTCACAGATTTTCCACCATTTTATCAAATAAGTAACATTTTTCCATGAATTTCCCACTTTTGATGATAATGACTACATTTTTTCCCACTGATTTCATAGATTTTTCCACCAGTTTATCTAAAAGTAACATTTTCCCACAAATT
Source organism: Biscutella laevigata subsp. laevigata (assembly GCA_900406315.1). Lineage (NCBI taxonomy): Eukaryota > Viridiplantae > Streptophyta > Magnoliopsida > Brassicales > Brassicaceae > Biscutella > Biscutella laevigata. The sequence goes on from OVAU01002023.1 coordinate 2,888, forward strand.
TTCCACGGTTATTGATAATGAATATTTTTTTCCAATCAATTTCTCACCGATATATTTTGCCTACGATTTTCCCATGACTAACCCACAAAATTTTCTCACCACTTTCTTGTTGTGGGAATGTCGTTGGAATTTTCATTATAATTTTTCCACCCTTTTTTGGTCGTGGATAAATCGTCGAGATATTCAATTTGATTTTCCCACCGAATTTCAGCCGTGGACATGTCGCCAGAATTTTCTTTTCCACCACTTTTTAGTCGTGGGAATATCGTTGGGAAATCCTTCTTATTTTTCTACAACTTCATAGTTGTGGTAATGTCGTCAGAAATTTCATTTAATTTTCCCACCACTTTTATTTGTGGAATGTCGTCGGAATTCTCCTTCCAATTTTCCACCATTTAGGGTTAAGGTCTGAGATTTCATGGGTTTAAGTCCAGTTTAGGGATTTCGAGTTTTATGTGTCGTTTTTTGTTTCAGTTTAGGGAATATGGTTGTTTGTTGATGAATTGATGATTACATGATGTTTTGTTTGAAATGAATTGAATTGATTATGTTTGTTGGTTTAATGGACTGATGTTTAGTTTTCAGATTTAGAATTGAATTATTAAGGCTCAATTAGGATCGATTGAGTGATTCTTTGATTATATATTTTTTATGATGATTGGTTTATGATTGATATTCTGTTTATGTTTGTTTCATGGTGATTGATGGTTTAGGATTGAATCATTGATAGTTGGATTGATTATGTTTGTTTGATGATGACTGATGGTTTAGGAATGATGTCCGATTTACGTTTTTTTAATGATGACGGTGTATTAGGAATGATGTTTGGTTTAGGGTTGTTTGATGATGATTGATAGTTTAGGTATTTTAGGAATGATGTTCACTTTATGTTTGTTTCATGATGATTGATGGTTTAGGCTGATGTTTTGTTTATTTGTTTGATGATAACTAATGGTTTAGGATTGAATCATTGATGCTTGAGTTGATTGTTAGTTACTTTGTTGGATGATGATTGATGGTTAAGTATTGATGTTATTATGCATATATATATCAATCTCATCGTGCCAAGAAAACTGAATAGATGAGGAAATCAACGAGTCAAAAGAAGTTGTAGTTTCAGAGGGTAATTTTGATGGTGAATCCAGAATCGGAAGGAAATGAAATCCTTGAACTAGTGAGACAACTACGGTGAAGAAGACAATGTATGTAGTGTTGAATCACTTCACAAAACTGGAGAAAAATCCGGATAAATGCACGTGCAACTATTACGATAAAGAGATGAGATATACAACTACTTCGAGAACATCAAATTTGAAGAATCACATTTAGAGATGCAAGGAGTTTGCGGCATGAGAGAAAAAAAAGACGCAACAAAATATCCATAGTGTAACTGGAGCTAATAGTGAGAATGTGCAACTCGGCAAAGTCTCTGAAGCAGTTTTCAGGGAAGCATATAATGAAATGTTGGTTTTGGATCAGTTACCAATGAACTTCATAGAGAGCTTAGCTTGAAAATATTTCTACTAGCTTGTGCAGCTTTAAAGGCCACATTGTAGAAAGACAACGAGTAAGGATATTGTGCAGATATATGTGAGACAGAATGCGACATTGAAGATTTTTTGTGTTGATTCAAAGCAAAGGGTAAGTCTCACAACCGGCATATGTTTTAGCATGGGTTTTCTCGAAACAGGTACGAACTGCATGGTAATTACTTGTCATTTTGTTGATTCGTGTTGGAAGTTAAGGAAATTAATCGGTTTAAAGCTTGTGTTTGACCATAAAGGGTCAAATATAGTTTTTGTCTTATTTGATTGGTTAGGAGAATGGGGTATAGAGAGTATATTGCTACTGCTAACACCTCTGCACTTAAGAAATTTTCACAGAAATTATAGGAATTGGGAAGTGATGCTCTGTTGTTGGGTGGTGAGTTGATGCATGTTCGGTGCGCATCTCACATATTGAATATGATCGTCATGGATGAGATGAGTGCAATCAGCCAGAGTGTTCCCACAATACGCATAGTCGTGGTGTATGTTAGAGCTTCAAGTGCGAGGCTGGAATCATTTGGACAGAAACTCGATTCGAGAAAGGTTAGTAAGGGTAGTTTGACACTAGATGTGAAAACTAGGTCGAACTCCACGTTTCAGATGTTGACTAGAGTGTTTAAGTTTCAGGTTGACTTTGATAGGATGCAAATAGAAGACAAATTTTACAATGATCATTTCCTAGAGTTATAGAATGGTAGATCAATGGTTGACATGTTAGTTTTTACTGGGACATGGTTGGTGGACTAGATCATGTTTTCACAATGTTCTATAAATCTACCATTGTTGTTTCATCATCCACTAAAGTTTGCTCACATTAAGTCTACATTGAGATTTGTGATATTCTTTTCTTGGTTATTATGCTATAAAATGGTTTTTCTTGTTTCTTCGATTATTTTATTTCAGTTAGATTTTATTTCATTTGGATACGGTTAACCGAAGTGAAATAGAACTGAATTCGATCTGAAGTTACCTGAAAACATTTCGGATTTTTAATCGAGTTTTGAGTTTATACCCAAAACTCGATCCGAACCAAAGTTTACTTAACCGATATTGATTCAGTTAGTAAATTACATATCTAAAAGATCCAGAAAGGGAAAATACTGAACTGAACCAAATATCTGAAATCTTAGGACTAATTGGGCCTATATCGTATATTTTTTTAAAAAATCAATTTGTTTTATGCAAAATATAAAAGACATTTGGTATTTTGAAAATGACACCAATACAAAAGTCGGTTTGAAGTGTCCCAAATAATATAAACGTTTCAAGTGTTACAAAATTACAAAAAAGTAAAGATAGTTGTCAAAAGAGTCGGTCATGAATATTAGGGATATTATTCCACATCGAAAGTTAGAGGAAATCATTAGTAATATATAAAGGATATGAATCAATCCACTTATTGCCAATTATGTTTGAGTTCGAAGTCCATAGAACTTAACATGGTATCAGAACTCAATACATACGACCCAACCCGATCCATTATCGTTGTGAACCAAAACTGGTTCATCAATCCTTGCCGAAGTTTTGAGATCTATAGCCAGAAAGACCATCATCTCGAGGTGGTGTATTATGGATATTATCCCACGTCGGAAGTTTGAAAGAATCCTTAGTATTATATAAGGGATGAGGCAGTCCACTTATTGTCAATTGGTTTTGAGTTGGAAACGCATATAATCTAACACTAGATTCTAAAAGGTCACACACCGAAAACCATGTGTAAACACTACAAGACTACACGCCATTCGCGACTACGGCATGAGTCGCTTGTAAGTCGCTAATAGACAATTAGCGACTCCGAAGCAACTCAATGACGTGGACGCTTATTTCTCGTCCGCTAATTTCTACGGTCGTTGCCGAGTCGCTTATGAGCGACTACAGGGAGACACCTTGACAGAGTCGCATAAAAGCGACAGGGGTAAGCGACTACGGACGGAGTAGTAAAGAGCGACTGGTCAACGTACTCTCTTAGTGTAGTTGCTCCATTCGGCGACTCCGACGCAGTCGCCACTGTGGTCGCTTTGGTCGTGGTCGATCCAGTCGACGCGTTGTAGTCGCTACCGTCGAACGCATAAGGAGTTGTTCATGTCGTCGCTCTGGCGTCAGCAGCTCAAGTAGTCGCTTCTGTGGTCGCTCCTCTGGTAGTCGCTTAGGGAGTCGCTTCTGTAGTCGCTCCTATGGTAGTCGCTTAGGGAGTCGCTCAATGGGTAGTCGCTGATGTAGTATTTATGTTGTCGCTCCTGTGGAAGTCGCTCCTGTAGTCGCTTTGTCGTCGACAAATAAGTAGTCGCTCGATAGTCGATTAGTTAATATTTTGATTTAAATCAAAATTTAAAATTTTATTATATATTAAATTTATAATTAAAAAAATAATTAAAAATGAGAATAAAATTAAATATAACTAAAATTAAATATCATTTTTAAAATAAAAAACAAATGTTTTATATTAATAAAAAAACTGCGGCTGCTCGTTCTCAGGATCGTCCTGGGTTTCGTCCTCGAGATCGGTGGTATGGAAATACCGTAATCCAGTAGAGAGCCAGTCCGAAGGCGGGTTCGTGGCCGGTGGCGCGAATAATGTCTCGGCCAACTGCGGGTTCTCCGACCTCAAGATTGACATGACCTGCTCGAGCATGGCATCTCGCTGTGCATTCCGAGCATCTTACTCTGCAGCTCGAGATTCTTGATCCGCGATCCTCTGTTTCGCCCTCTCGAAGCTCCACCTGGATCGACTGGAATTCGGCAATACCAAACGAAGAACCGGAACCGCTCGGACGGTCTTTCCCCATGACCAGTTTAAGACTGCCAACCCCGTAAGGGCGACCCTGCTCGTCCTCAATAGTAGACTACAAAAAAGGTAAATGAAATTAGCTTAAAATAAATCATTATAAAAGTAAAAGTAAGTAAAGTAATATAAAATTAACATTTGTTATTTTACCTCAATGAACAAATCGTTAATTTGTTCCGGGGTGAGCTCGGGAGGTGGGACGTCCCATCTGACGCCTGATCGGGATCCAGCTGCGACAACCTCTCTTGGAACTTCTTGTTGAAGGTCTTGCTGACCTTCCTCACCTTCCCATCCACGAATGTCCCATCCGGCCTCGTATGCGTCCTGTGGAAGACGTCAGAATAAGTGGCGGGTCTTCCAAATTCCCTCGTCTACGAAAAAAATTAGAAAATTAGATTATAAATTATAATTTTATATAAGAAAATTGTAGAATAACCTACCAGATCCTGCTGAATGCGGATGTAGGACTTCTAGCCGCTGAGATGTTTGTGGGGACCGAGGCCGTTACGATCGGAGTTCCGAGAGTTGGAAGCATTCATGCTCCTCTCATTTGCGTCATCCGTGTTCAAATGGTCCCACATCTCCTTCCATATCTCTGCAACGATCCACGAGGGACGCTTCCCCGATCGCTTCACCCGAGAGACATTATCCTTAAGCCGCCGGCTAGCAATGGTGTTGAACTGCTCGCGCACTAATCTGGTATAAACCGGGTCCCAATGATAGCGCTGCTACATAGAAAAATTAATTAAGTTAGAAACAGACAAAAATAAATTTATAACATATTTTTTAGAGTAAATCGAGGACTTACCACGAACGAGTTGAAGTACAGTTCCCGAATATGGGGAGGCACGACGCTTTAATTGAAGTACATACCGTCAAACTTGTCCATGATAACCTTCGTGATGGCAGAAACGAGAGCGCCATTGTCACGATTGAACCTTCAAAATAATTTTAAACAATATAATATACGTTAAAATCAATTTTATTTATTTGAACAAACCTAAAAAATTCTAAAATCATTCTAACATATCAAAAAATTATTCTAAATTATGTTAAAATTATTCTAAATATTCTAAAATCATTCTAAATATTCAATAATCATTCTTACTATTCTTAAATAATTCTAAATATTCTAAAATCATTCTACCTATTCTAAAATCATGATAAATAATTTAAAAAAATTAAATGAAATTACCAGATAGCGTTATCCACGGGGTTCAGATTGAGCTGCGGTAAAAGCTCCCGGCCCGACATCCGAAGTAGAACGTCCAACTGTCCGTCCGCTACCGGCGGAGGAACGGAAGCAGAAGCAGCGTGCTCGGCGGACGTCTCTAGAACGTGCAGTGGCGTCAGACTTGCTAGATTCGGCATGAACCGCATCTCCGACGAAGTCACAGGCCACTGAGGAATCCCGGTCTACGAGGTCCCGGCGAGTGGGCTCGGGAACATCTGTTGTTCGATCAGTGGGCCCGGCCTATACTCTGGTTGGCCGGCGCCAGAGGGGACGGAGTTCGGCGATGGAACGGGGTTCGGGGTGATAGTGATTCCCGGATGCAAATTCGCGGAATTTGCTCGCTGTGAGGAACCACCACCTCTCCGAACACGACCATAAGGAGATGTTGAACGTCCAGAAATCGTTTTCGTGAAGCTCCGACGAGAGATTTGAGATGTTTTTGACTAAAAAATTATGGTTATGCGCGGAGGAGGAGAAATCTCGTTGAAGAAGACGATTCAGAAGGAGCGACTCCAAGTAATGTTGCTTTTTCGTCGCTCTACGGATACGTGGTCGCTCTGAAGTAGCTTATGAGCAACGACTCAACGACTCCGAAATTTTTGGAAACCGTTGCGCGGGATTTCAAAAGTTTTCATAAAGGTGTAGTCGCTCCGGAGTCGCTTATATGCTACTCTGGAGCGACTCCCTCTACGATTTACGAGGTTTCTTGTAAATAGCAATACCTCGAACATGCCTGAGTCGCTCTGTCGTCGCTTAGAGCGACCACAGAGAGGGACTTCATATACGGTTTACGAGTTTCCTCGTAACCTGCAATACCTCGAGCATAGCGGTAGTCGTTCTGTCGTCGCTCACAGCGACTCCAGAACGACCCCTGTGCTTACTGTGGTTGCCATGTTTGCCATGTCACCAATCCGCGTGATCCTAACAGAGTCGTTCTGGGTTCGCTCTAAGGGACTAAAGAGCGACTCCTTGTAAATAAAATAAAATCAAACCCGTTTGCCTGGATTCGAACCCTGGGAAAAGGCGTGGAGGAGTACCAGTTTAAAGGAAGGGAAGCATTGAGCCAGTTATAGATATTGAAAATTGTTTACGGAGAAATATATATTAGCTTATCTGTTTTCTACTTGCGTAATTTATTTTGGGTTAAGCTTTTTTAAAAGTCGAATTCCAACATATAAAAGATGGAGACGTGTTTAGTTTGATATACCAAAACTATCATAATCATTTCACTTGAATGCATTCAATATTCTAAACGTCTAGTAAACAAGTATGATGTTAAAGGTTTTCTGATAAGTGTAATGCTAATGTTAGAGTTATGTTACACATTCGTCGGTTCAAATTTTTTTTTTTAAAAAACAATATAATTCAAGAGCACTTATGATTTTATGAAATTAAATCGATCACATACGACATGAAGCTACTGAAATTCAAAAAAGGATATAAACTTATATTTTTCAAGTGTAACGTACATATAACTTTTATAAGTAGGAATCTAATATTCTATATATATATATATAGGATGATTAAATTAAATAAAAATTACCCAAAATGAAAGGCTCATATTTGTTATATTTCCCGGATGTGAGAACGTCGATAACACCCCGTTGTTCTTTCTTGTTCCTCTACCGTCTGTGGGGTTGTACCACTCACATTTAAATAGTGTAATCTTTAAGTTCACAAATCCTGCATACTGTAGCTGCATGATGTCTGATTTATTCCCATAAAAATCAGTTTCATTAGATGAATCTGCATAATTTTCTCCTTTCACAAATATTTCGTAGTTATATGTTTTCTTTCGAGATTCGTGACTTTGTGTATGGAACACATACCCCCTCGTATAATATATGGGCCACGTAATTGCCTTACTCATGGGACCTTGGACTAACTCTTGAACCCATATTGGAAACTCTTGGTTCGTGCCAATTCTAGTAAGCACCTGTTATTTGACATATCCAATTATAATCCGCATATATATAACTAAATATTGAATAGTGTGTTTAGTAACAATATACTTACATAATCTCTAACCCAGTTAGGGAATTCTGCGTCTCTTTTTGTACAAACTTCATCTTCGGTTAGAGTAGGAAACATGAAACGCATCTGAGCTTCGAACATGATGTACAAACAAACCAACAAAAGTTATTTCAAAACTTATCGTCTATCTTATATATATATCAGATTAAAATACCCCTCAAGTGGCCGAAAGTAATCATAGTTACACAAAACATATGCGTGTGCGTAATGGTAATCTGCTGCAGAGATATAAATCTCCTTACATCTTCCACTTCCACGGCCTACCTGACTGAACATATCTGGAATACCCCCAATTGGATAAACAGGGGCTTCACCTTCATCAAATCTAGTTGACCTATACAATATATTAATGAATTCAAAAATTGTAAATACTCGCTCAGATGTATATATATTTGATAGAATCTACCTTGATTTTGTTTGTATATTTGAGGAGAAGTATTGCTCTGAGAAATATGAAATTTCGTCATTCACATATGATTCCACAATTGAGCCTGCTGCATATCTTTTGTTTTTAGCCTTGCTTTTTCAATTTCTTAAAAAACCACTCGAATGGATACATCCATCTGTACTGTACAGGCTCACCAAGTTCGGCTTCGTATGGAAGATGTACGGTTATATGCTCCATTACATCGAAAAAGCTTGGCGGAAATATCTTCTTCAGATTGCATAAAATTAGGACTATGTTCTCCTTCATTATTTGAACCCTACTTGCTTTTAGCTATAGAGAACACAAGTCACGGAAAAGCTTCCAATGCCTGCTCATAAGTAATATCGCTGTGAAGTCAGTATTGTTAATATGTAATACGACCGAATATAATTTTATAACGATGTATATAATTTTACGTACCAAATAGAGAAAGATGTACGCTTCGAGGTAAGAGTTCTACGAAAATGAACGGGAGCAACCGCTCCATGAATACATGACAATCATGACTCTTCATACCCGCAAACTTTCCGCCGTCCAGGTCTACACAAGCAGCTAGCGATGATGCATATCCATCTGGGAATCTAACCTTATTTTTGACACATTCCAATAACTGTGTCTTCGCAACTTCGGGCAATCGGAAGATAGGTATAAGAGCTTTGCCACGAGAATCAAGATGCAACTCTTTCCTTGAACAAGATAGGGCTAAATCCTTTCTCGAATTCTCGTTGTCTTTTGATTTGTCGCCATTCATCACAGTGTGCAAGATGTTATCAAAGAAATTCTTCTCTATATGCATGACATCTAGATTATGTCGAAGATCTAAGTCCCTCCAATATGGCAACTCCCAAAAAGGCTTTCTTTGTGCCAATTATGTTCCTTACCATATCCTGGCTTCTTTACCTCGTGACCGTTCCCACCCCATTCAGATGTTCTCCGCGGATTAACTTGCATAATTCGCTCGTCATAAACTTGCGCACCGTTCAGAGTTTCATGTGAGTTTACATTCATTCCGTGTTTCCCTTTCCGAAAATGTGTTTTATCTTTCCGCATTGGATGACCTTGAGGGAGATATCGCTGGTGACAATCAAACCAACATGTATTCCTTCCATTTGGCAGCCGAAATGCCATTGTATCTTCCATGCATACTGGACATGCTACTCTACCGTGCGTTGTCCATCCTGATAGCATCGGATATGCTAGAAAATCACTTATCGTCCACATCAACACCGCTTTTGCGTTTAAGTTCTGTCTAGTTGATATATCGTATGCCTCAACACCGGTACACCAAAGTTCTTTCGGCTCATCGTTCAGAGGTCGGAGAAAAACATCAAGACTTGCTCTTGGATGCTTTAGCCCAGAGTTCAAAATCGTCAACCATAGAAATTCTTCACTCATACACATATCTGGTGGCAGGTTATAGGGGGTCAAAATCACAGGCCACAGAGAATGATGCTGTGACATACCAAACGGGTTAAATCCTTCCGTGCATAATCTGAGGTAAACATTCCTTGCTTCTACAACAAAGCTAGGATGTTTATGCTGAAATTTTTTCCATTTTGATGCATCTGATGGATGAATCATGGTTCCCTCCTCTGACTGGTGCTCTGCGTGCCATCTCATTGCTTTAACATTCCTCTCCGTCTGATACATTCTCTTTATTATGTCCCCCACTGGCAGATACCACATACGACTATATGGTATTTTTGTTCGTCCCGCATTTGGCTTGTACCTCAGTGCTTCACAAAATTTGCATTCATCCAATGACTCATCTTCTTTCCAGTAGATCATACAATTCTCGATGCACACATCTATTGTATGATACGGGAGCGTTAAGTTACGCATCAGTTTCTCTGTCTCGTAGTACGATCCGGTTGCTCGGTTATCATCATGCAAAATACTCGATATTAGCTGAGCCCAACCATCTACGCATTTCTCAGCAATATTAAAATCTACCTTCAAGTTCAGGTACTCAGGCGCTATAGATACATGCGAGTATCATTTATGACAACCATCATACAATGGATTATTTCCTACATCCAACATGTTGAAAAATTTCCTTGTCTCCTCATTTGGACGTTCCTCTATGTTTGATAATTCTACCGGGGTTTGATTACCGAGATCATTATTCCCGTCATCATGGTTAGCGAACGTCATAGTTTCATTAAAAGCACCATGAACCATCTCCATATATCTATCATCCCCCATATTGTTATGATTACCCACATTTTCTTGATGTTCACCGGGACAACGACTTGGTTCATCATTATTACTGACATAATTAAAACTATGTCCTATAATAGTCTGCGACAATGTTATTTGTCTCCTCATCCATTCTCCGGTACATGCACTCTCTTGAATTCCAATTATTATAAGGATTTGTCATACTTTTTTTCCTTTCTCACTTTTCTTATCTAC